>PVLC010009145.1:0-55295 GCA_004027655.1 Graphiurus murinus | reverse complement strand
CTTCTGACCACCCACAGCTCTGGGAGGATTGTTTTTCCAAAGTGGAGAGGTGAGCTGGGACTAGCTCTGGAGATGGAGAGAGCCATGGGCCAACCATTAAAGCTTGAGGTGATCTCAGAAGTATTTTCCTATCTTGAAAGAGAAAGTTGAAAGAGAGGCAAATATAGCCAGGAGTAATTTCCAGGTTGTCTTATTCATTACATAAAACTAGACAGTAACATATCTATCATGTACTTCATTTTATATACAACAGACTGGCAGTTAAAGAGAATAAATGAGCTGGGTATGGTGGCACATGCCTGCAACCCCAGTAATTGGGAGGCTGAGACAAGAAGATCACAGGTTCAAGGCCAACATCAGCAATTTAGCAAAAGCTTTAGCAACTAAGTGAGACCCAATTTCAAAATAAGAAACAAAGGTGTTGGAGTTGTAGCATAGAGGTAGAATGCCCCTGGGTTCAATGTACAGGAGGGAGAGAGAGAGAGAGAGAGAAAGAGAGAGAGAGAGAGAGAGAGAGAGAGAGAGAGAGAGAGAGAGAGAGAGAGAGAGAATGAATAAACAATTTGTCAAAAGTAAGTGAGTTAATAAGGGTCACAGCCAGAATGCATGTAGACTTCTTTGTCTCCAAAGTGAATTGTTTTTAGTTTAGGAATAAAGAACTTTCAGACCATTTAGTTTTTATTTGCTCCTTGGAATGTTTCTTTGAATGTTGGCATTCATTTTTCTCTTTGATTTGGTTTTTGCTTCAAGAGATTTGTCTGAGAATTTTCCAAAGTCAAACTTTCACATCATTAGCTCTTTAAAGGTACCTGGGACCTTTCTGCTAGTCTAGGTTCTAAGGTTGGGATGGAAGAGAGAGTATTCATTGGGAATTTCACAAGAAGCAAACTGCCCAGAGATGAAGGGCTTTAGTGTGAGTCTGACAAATCTGAGTTGACCATTAACATATTAGATTATATTATTGTCATGACAGATTATCATAAATAAAGTAGCTGAAAACACAAATAAATTATCTTATAGTTCTGGAAATCAGAAGCCTAGCATTTAGCAAAACTCTAGGTGTCTTCAGGGCTATGTTCCTTTCTCAAGCCTCCAAAATAGAATACATTGTCTTGCCTTTTGTCTAGAGGCTGCCTGCATTTCTTGGCTTCTGGCTCTATTCCACACCACCTTCAAAGTCAGAAACATGGAATCTCTCTAACACTTCTTCAATCTCACATCTGTATCTTTGACTATAGACAGGAAAATTTCTCCTCCTTTTAAGAACTCATATGATTAGGTAGGTCTCACCCAGATAATCAAAGATAATCTCCTTATCTCATGGTCCTTAACCTTAATCACATCTATAAAGTCCCTTTTGCCAGATAAAACAGCCTACTCATCAGTTCCTAAGAACACTCCAGGTGAAGCTGTATACACTTGTAATCCCAGTACTTGGGAGGCTGAGACAGGGAGATTACAATTTCAAGATTAGCCTCAGCAATTTAGCAAGACCTTGTTTTCAACAGAAAAAAAAATAGTCTTTAATTTCCCAAAGGGAAACATTTTCTGTTCCTGTAGGTTAATCTTAAACCTTTTGTAAGTTTGAGTATAAATAGCTAGGAGAGGTGATATCAGAAGTTATACCAACACAAATGAAAACTTCCAAACTGCCACTTGATATTAAGCACCCAACCCCAGCAAACTTCTCTTAAGATCATTTGTGGTTATTTTTCATCTAAATAAACCTCACACTCAAATTCCATGTGGACACTCATGTGTCTCTTTCTCTCTGGCCGGGGGCTGGAAGTAGTGAGGCAGCCAGCCAGTCACCTGCTGGGGCTTGCAGAGGTCCTGGTGCTACAGAGTAACTGGATTGTCAAGGTTCACCTGGAGGATTACCTGCTAAATCACAAGTTTAAAGAAAACAATTTGGAGTTACCCAAGAGGAAACAACACACTTACTTATCTCCAGACTCTCCACACAGACTGTATTAAATTTTCCATAACCAAATTTACTGCAGAGCTCAAAACAAGCATGAGATATTTCTGCAGAAATTTTTGATATTTGAAACTGCCGTTTAAAAAGAAGCTTAAGGACTAAGTGCAATTCCCCATCTTTTTTGTCAAAACTCCTTTTTTTTTTAATGTGGAAAAATTGCTTAGCCATCTAATTGTTCCAGTGTACAAAGTTCAAAACATACGACTAAATTAAACTAAAGAATGCCTTTCATGGTCAAGACCTTGTAAATACTATATTTGATATTATCAAACTGTCCAAGAGTTTTTTTTAGTAAATTATTTCTATGACAAAACAATTTCTATGAGATTTTTAAATTAATGAAATACACTAGTACTCAAACTAGTGGAGGGGAAAAATTAAAGATGATATAAAAAGTATGTTCTTAATTTCTAAACTAAGTAGATATTTGAGTACAGCAATCCTTGAGACAAACAGGTATGGAACTCTATTTAGAGAACTATTCAACATTTCCCCAATTTTTGGTAGTCACTGCATTAGTTGAACAACACAGGAATTTTGAAAAGAAGTAGAATTCAGAGGAATAGATGTGTTGTACTCACAGTCACAAATGCTAAAAAAGAAAGCATGTTTTGTTTGAAAAGGGCACCTCAATTCCCTTCCCTGCCCATCAAGTGAAAGGGAAAAAATATGAGGATATCAACTGTGAAATGTCAGCATACTAAGTAGGGTATGTAGCTTGTGTTTCTTGATATGAAAGGAAAAGAGCTCCACAAATGCTATTTGAAAGTCCATCTGCCACAGAGCAATCCTGTACTTTCCCGTGTTCTATAAAGCTGCTCAGAGGGCATGTGTGGGGTCTGAAGCGCTATCTCAATACATCGCCCATCACCACCCACAGCTGTTCAAGGGAGTGCTGGAGAGAATTGGATGTACCAAAGAAAACGAATTTGGGGGGAAAAAAGAGTGCTTCAGAATTTAAACAAGAAAAAGGAAAGAACTCAGGCAAAAGATAGAGTTACTTTATCCTATGAGACAAGCATGCATGAGTGATTATTATAAGATTTTTTAATAACCTAAACATAACCATGAAATGTAAAAAGGGTCTAGATCTGTTGTTGTTGCTGTCAAAGGGGGTGAGGAAGATGAGCTATTCCAAAGAGATAGTACTCAAGGCAGATAATAAAAGCCAGAAATTGAAATGGTGATAAACTCCGTGTACAAGTCCTGCAGATTAGATGAATATTTATTTCACCTACATTTCAATTTCTACTAAAGAGCATACAGCATCATAAAGAATAATTTTTAAAGTCTTCATCTCTTCATTTCAAAAGAAAAGTTGAAAAAAAGGATGTAATCTACATAGTTGAATCTGAATTCATGAATGGCAGTAGTCCCAATATCTTAACATGTTTGTCACACCAAAGATTCTCCTAATCACTTCCCAGATTGAACAAGCTGGCGTCCAACTATAAACAGGATCATTTCACACACAACGATATCACAGCCACCTCTGAGGAGAAAGTGAAGCTATGGTACAGATTTTAAAAGTGCATATGAAAAAAGTGCAACCAAACTACTAGAGTATATAACCGAACATCATAAAATTAATAAGGTGTGAAATTTAGTCAAAACCCTGCTGCCCATAAGTAGCAGGTATTTCAGCTTTCCTCAGGATGCTAAGAGGACTGGAAACTTTTAAAGACAGAATGTTGTTTAAAGACAGGATATTGTTGTTTGAAATGAATCCTGCTTTAAAAAGATGGTTTTGCTATATCACTACACAGCTTCTAAAGTAAACCGGCATCCAATTGTAACAGGGGCTTCCAGGAAGACAGATTTCAACACTGATCTGTCCAAGTGCAATATACTTCCGTATATTGGGGTTTGAGTTGATGATTTTCTCAGAAAAATAAACAAACAAAAATTAATCCTCTCATATCAACAAGATAGTGGCATTTGTTTTCGCATAATCCATGGAGTGACTATTTGTATTGTTATATATATCTTATTAATTCTTCTTATTATACCAGTGGTAATTTGGACTAAAATTTATAGGCCACAAAGTGCAGTGATTTGAGACAGCATCAAAAGCCTACTGAGTTAATGAAATCCAAAACCTTCACTTGTTTTCTCTTTTCATCCAGGTAATTTTTCAAAAATATCGCCTTTCCTACTACATCTTTTTAAACAAATCTGACTGAATAAATAGTTATTCATTTTTCATTGTCTCTTCTCTACCATTTCACATGGATGTAAAATCCTATGTTTCATAACAGAGACTTCAAAATTATATTACATATTTGAATAATAGAAAGTGATGGCACAAAAACATCAGGAAGTAAAACATACATTTTTTCTTTTTTTCTCTCTTACTCAGTTTAGGGAAAGAAAGAAAGAAAAAAATCCTGCCATTCTTGAGTTTTTAATTAGTTAATCTCCCAAAGAAGTAAGTCAGTTGTGTTAAGTGCTTCTCTGGTTTCAAATAATTACCTGAAAATGAGTACCTGGAATGGGATTAACTATTGCCTCATCAACATTCATCATTGTTGCTATGGTTTGAAGAGAAAGAAAGAAAATGAAGGAAAGAAATAAAAGGATGAAAACAGAAAGTACATAATTTTCTGAAATTCTTGCCACCCACCATCTCTCCCCAGAAATGATTTCATTGCACCCATTGTGGGAGGTACGTACCAGCCACATTCTCAAAGAACATGCTTATCTGGAACAAAGTTTGTATTTGTTACTGCTTTCCATGCAGAAATTGTCATGCTTAGTGGAAACCAGAACTTTCTGGGGAGCATATTAAGTGAGGATTCAGAAGATACTGATACAAAAGGTATAATTTAGGACCCAGAAATGTCCATGCACTCCAGGTCGATCCTCATGCAGAGAGCTATGGATTGTACAGAGACCCATAGCTTCACCCTACATCCAAAAGAAAGAAAAAAATTTCTGAATATCCCTTAGATCCCAGTGGGGCAAAAATTCAACAATTGCATCTCACTGCCCACTGTATGAATGATATTGCTGCTACTAGTCACCTGGCCCCAGCTGAACCCTCAGATGACAGGTCTTCAGTATCTCCAGAAGTAATCCCTTCCATCTTTGAAAGACCATCTTGAAAGACCTATTTGCAAATAGGTCTTTGTTCTAACTTTTGGAACCTTATTGTATAACAGTTAAATTGTTCTCTTCAGCCCTCACACTAACAGGATAGACACAGTGTCTATGGTTTTACCCAAAGGCTGGTGGGGGAACAAGCAGGGAAAATAACCTACAAGTCATGTGACATGGTCATGCTTAGAGAATGCAGGAAGGGATTTCATCTACTTACTTTAGTAGCATGATTACCATAAAAGCTATGGACAACAAGGATAGAGAATGGAAGTACTGAAAAAGATAATTTTTCCCTAAAGATATAGGACATAGATGAAACAATAAATTCAAACAAAATAGAAGTTAAAAGTAAAAAGGGAGCCGGGCGTGGTGGTGCACGCTTGTAATCCCAGCATTCGGGAGGCTGAGACTGGAGGATCTGGGTTCGCGGCCAGCCTCAGCTACCTAGTGAGGCACTCCGCAACTTAGTGAGACTCAGTTTCAAAATAAAAGAATAAAAAATAGGGCTGGGGGTATAGCTTGGAGGTAGAATGCCCCTGAGTTCAATCCCCAGTACCGCAAAAAAAAAAAAAAAAAAAAAGTAAAAAAGGTAGTCTGTTTTCACAGACCAGACCCTCTTATTTTCCTAAAACATATATCTCAACGGCTTTTGTATTTAGTCATTGTACTGATTACCAACACTACAATATATTTGCATATCTCTTTTATTAATAAATGGTTGACAATGCACATTCTTTCTTCATTAACAGAAATAAGGATTTTGTGTACCTACCCTGCCCTTCTTATCCTCTCTCCCCTCTACCTTGTATCATTAAATCAAGTGATCCTAGTAGTTGCCTTACGACTTTAAATTATGTAGTTAAATTCAGAAACTAGTTCTGAATTAACCATCCTTGGCAGCATCTAAAAATGCTATAAAATTATAAAATTAGTACATTTATCCTTCAAAAATATTTTCTTAATCACTGACTCATGTGTTAGGTGATACCCTAAGGCAGAGCTATGGAGATCATTCTTCTGTTCCTAGAGAGCAGTATTGTTGATATTATACTAATGAGAATTGTTGTGAATCTTATAAAACCTTTATTTGACACATATATATGAATTTGTAAGATACATAGGCACTACACTGTCTCTCTCCTTCCATTATTATCCCAACATATATGTGTACCTTTGGGTAACTTTGAAATAATGCACATGATTTTAGCACCTATGACATAACTATAATTTGTCCCTGAAGAGTTTATGCTTCACCTAGAGGCATCCTGGGTACCACACTCTATTTCAGTCCCCAAAGACCCCTCTTTTATTTGACAGATTCCTTGATTTCAAATCAAGCTTCATCGATATCAAACAAAAATAATTAAACATATATTGCATAAAAAAGGAAAAGTCAACAATTAATGTCCTGGAAAAAGGCCAACTTATCAATTCTGAAGGAATAATTTCTTCCAAACAACTTCACTGTGTTAGTCGTGGCTGGTGAATAAATGACAAGTGGAAAGTTATTCAAAAGACAACATACAATGAAAGAAATAAGAGCCATAAGCAGGTAGTTAATAAATCACAGCAGTAAAAGACATAACATTGTCGTGACATGTTAATAAACCACAATGGCCAACTCACTTGTCAATCACATTACTATTATGCCCAGTAGGAATGTGTTTATTATTGTTGCTGTTTTAAGCAATGATATAGATACTTTATCAAAAAGAAATAACCTACAGTTACAAACCAAAAACCAACTTCCATAAGAAATTTGTCATATACAACTACAGAAACAAATGTTGTTTTTTTTTTGGTTTTTTTTTGTTTTTTTTTTTTTTTTGCGGTACTGGGGATTGAACTCAGGGGCATTCTACCTCTGAGCTACACCCCCAGCCCTATTTTTTTATTCTTTATTTTGAAACTGAGTCTCACTAAGTTGCGGAGTGCCTCACTAGGCAGCTGAGGCTGTCCGCGAACCCGGATCCTCCGGTCTCAGCCTCCCAAATGCTGGGATTACAAGCGTGCGCCACCACGCCCGGCTCAAATGTTGTTTTTTCTATCACACTTTCATTACATGGAACAATCAACTCCATTATTCTTGTGTAGGCTAATTTATGTAGGCCAAACTTTTATATTCCTGGAAATATTATTTTAATTTTTAGTAAATTATTACCTCTTAGAAAACATACAGCATTAACAATTAGTATAGCACCTTAAAGAGCTAATGTGAGACTTTTGGGAAAATGCAAATCTTCTTAAATATTAACAAAACTATGCACTGCTGTGATGATAGCCATAAGTACATACTTATTGAGTGGACTAGAGAATGCCTAATATATTATAATACATATTATTAACTTCCTAACTTATTAACTTATTAATTGTCTAATTAGGCAATCATAACATAAAACTTTAAGTAGATATACTTATTTTCTAAAGAAAATTAATCTACAAATAGCTTAAACAGAATGAGTTAAAAATGTCCAGCCACAAAATGAAAAATCTCATAGGCATCATCCAATGGTTATGAAGAAAAGAGGAAAAGTCACATTAGCAAATAAACAATCAGTACACCAACCATGAATCCATTGAGACAGAAATTCAGAAAACAATTTTATTCACAATAGTCCCCCAAACAATAAAATACCTAGGAATAAACCTAACCAAGGAGGTAAAAGACCTCTATAATGAAAACTATAAAACACTAAAGAAAGAAATAGAAGAAAGCTTAGAAGATGGAAAGATCCCCCATGCTCTTGAATAGATACAACAGATATCATCAAAATGGTCATTCTACCAAAAGTGATCTATAAATTCAGCGCAATACCTTTAAAAATGACATGGTAATTTTTCACAGTGTTAGAAAAATCAGTCTTAATTTCATAAGGAAAAATAAAAGACCTGGAATAGCCAAAGCAATTCTCAGCTATAAGAACTATGCAGGAGGCATCATAGTACCTAACTTCAAACTATACTACAGAGCGTTAGTAATAAAAATAGCATGGTATTGGCACAAAAACAGACACAAAGACCAATAGAACAGAATAGGAGTTTCAGAAACAAATCCACACACTTAAAGCCAATTGGTTTTTGACAATGGTACCAAAACATATGCTGAAGAAAAGACAGCCTTTTCAACAAATGGTATTAGAAAAACTAGTTACCCATTTGCAGAAAAATGGAGTTAAATGCCAACCTCTCACACTGTCCAAAAGTCAACTCAAAATGGATCAAAGACTTGGAAATTAGACCAGAGACTTTGCAATTACTAGAAGAGGGCATAGGACTAATGTTCCAATACACAGACACTGGTAGAAAGTTCCTCAATAAGACTCCCAAAGCATAAGAAATTAAAATGAGGATTAATAAGTAGATGTCATTAAATTAAAAAGCCTCTGTACAGCAAAGGAAACCATCAAGAAGATTAAGAGAGAACCTACAGAATGGGGAAAGATCATTGCCAGCTATCCTTCTGATAGAGGACTAATATCTAGAATATACTAAAAACTTTAAAAATGACATACACACACACACACAAAATACCCCAATCATGGATCATAGATATTTCACAAAAGACGAAATACAAATGGACAATAAATATACAAAAAATGTTCAACATCATTATCAATCAGAGATGCAATAAAAGCACACTACAATTTCACCTTACCCTAATTAGAATAGCAATTATCAAAAATACAAACAATAACAATGCCAGTGAAGATATAGATATATAGGAACTCTAATACATTGTTGATAGAATTGAAAATTAGTGAAGTCATATTGGAGATCAGTGTGGAGGCTCCTCAGAAGACTGGGAATAGAACTACCATATGACTCAACTTTAGCATTCCTGAGTATCTTCCCAAAGGAACTGAAATCAGAATACTGTAGTAATATAGTATATCAAGTTTATAGCAGCATAATTCACAATAGCCAAATTATGGAACCAGCCTAGGTTTCCTTTAACACATAAATGGATTATGAAATTATGAGTTATACACACAATGGAATTCTACTCAACTATAAAGAAAAACAAATTATGTAATTTGTAGGAAAATGGATGGAACTAGAAAATATTATGTTAGTGAGATCAATCAGTCACAAAAAAGAAGAGTCATATATTCTTCCTCATATGTGGAAGCTAAGGAGAAAATGGGATACAAAAGGGACCCCAGACAAAGGATGAGAAACCCTAGTGGAGTAAGGGAGGGGGTTTAAGGTTGGGGGTAAGTGAGAATAGGGAGATCTGACAAAGAAAACACTTCACTAGATATTATATTCATATGCAAAATGATCAATGCCAATCTTAGTATCGTGCATAAGGAAGAGGAGGGAGTGGGGTGGGAGCTGGGGAGAAGCTCACTAAGTGCGCTGTGTATGTATGTCTATCACTCTGAACTTCATCATGATATATGATTACAATGCACCATTTGAAAAAACAAAGTCACATTAGCAAACAAACAACAACCAGGAAAACCAAGATATATAGAGTGTGAAGGACTGAAGTAAAACTTGTGTACAATAAAAGATACACAATTAAGCCCAAAATATTTTAAAAGACAGGTAGAAATGAAGAGGCAGGTTTAAAGTGTTTATAAATTATTGGCTGTCTGAGAACAAGATAGTATTGTAATAATTGAATTTTTGAAGTAAAATAGAGACAACCCTTTAAAAAAAAGCCATGCCCTGATGGTTTGGAATTAGCTACTATGTAAACAAAACTGCCCTAATCATATAAAAGAAGTTGTTAAATTCTAATTTTGTCTATAATTATAGACTTCCAGAGATGGAGAAAAATAATGACTGACAAAATTAAAAATCCTAATTCTAACTGGATCTTTTCACCTCCCTATCTATTCATGAGTCACAAATCTATTCCACAAATACTCCCCTGTAGAAAATACTACCCTGATCCAGAGGCTATTTAATATGATTTTTTTTTATTATTCATAGTACAAATGGACCACAAATGTAAAGAATTCTACAGGTGCATATGCTTCTGTCAAAAGTACTAAGAAATTACAGTTTCTTTTATGAGTCAAAGAATATCTGACTACCTCCACTAAGAACCCTTTTGAATAATTAAGCCAATTGATATAGTACCACTTTGTACATTTTTAAATTTAAGGCAAGTTTATTTTTAACTGATACATAAAAGCATAAAAATGTACATATTTATGGAAAAACGTGATACACATCATGTGTGGTTTAAATTAGGTTAAATATGACTAAGTCCCCCAAACATTTATCATGTTTTGTGGTGAAAACATTAAAGAAATCCTTTCTTCCAGCTTTTTGAATATATAGCACATTATCATTATATGATGCAGTAGTGCACCAGAACTTCTTTCTTCTATCTAACTATAATTTAGTAACTTTTCTCCTTCTCTCTCTGCCCTACTCATCCCAGCTCCTGGTAAACACCATTCTACTCACAGTTTCTATGAGACCAACTTTTTTAGATTGAAATTATGAATGAGGTCACACAGTAGGTTTTTGTGTCTGATTATTTCATTCACCTTAATGATCTCCAGTTCCGTCCATGTTGTCACAAATGACAATACGTCATTTTGTGCAGTCCCTGATAGTATTGTATAGTACATATGCCCCACACTTCTTGGTTATTGTGAGGAGTGCTACAGTAAACATGAGAGTGTAGATATGTATTTGACAAGTTTATATCATTTCCTTTGGATATATACCCAATAGTGGGATCATATAGTAGTTCTATTTTTAATTTTCAGGAACCTGCATACTATTTTCCATAATGGTGTTACTAGTTTAAATTCCCACGAACAGTGTGTAAGTGTTCTCTTTTCTCCATATCCTCACCAATATTTATTATCTTTGTTATTGTTTGGGGATTTTTTTTGTTATTGTTTCTTATTTTTTATAACAGCCATTCTCACTGGTGAAGTGATATCTTACTGTAGTTTCTATTCACATTTCCCTGATGATTAGAGATGTTGAGCATGTTTTCATGTATCTGTTGTTCATCTGTATGTCCTTATTTCAAGAATGTCTATTTAGGTCTATTGCCTATTTATTCAATTGAGTTATTTATTTATTTTGCCATAGAGTTTTTGGAGCTCCTTATATAGTCCAGATAATAACTCCTTGTCACATGTATGGTTTTCAAATTTTATTCCATTCTGTAAGATGTCTCTTCACTCTGCTGATTGTTTGCTTTGTTGTGTGGTAACTTTTTAATCTGATATAATCCCATTAGTCTATTTTGGATATTTAGATGATCTTACTAAGCACATAATTATGTATTCCCTTAAATGCTTTTAAAATTTCCATTTTGTGCAATATTATTTATTGATTTGTTGATACCAATACTTATCTTTATTAATTTCTTAAATTATTAGTAATTTACTAATGATTTTGATATAATATGTATTGCATACTACTTGTCAAAAATTTTGCTTGGCCAATTATACTCTATGACTTTCTTGTTCATCTAGTGAACACAAGCCAACCATGAATGAGAGTGTCTGTGCATAGCTCAGGCACATAGCAATGAGTTCATAAATAATTGTATAGCTCATGCAAGACAAAGGAAAAGATTTTCATTTATTAGCAAGGATGAAATAAAGGTCTGATGGCAAGATTTCCACTTATTTTCACAAATTGCCTAAAATCTTCAACTGAATACCAAAAACCCAAAGATTTGTTTTCGTTTGAAGTGCTACCCTGTATGTTAACTAGGGCTAGATGTGGAAAGAGTGTCCAGGGCATGCTTAGCTCCATTCACTTCCTCTTGAAAGGGAGCTTTCCTGCAGAGAACACTAATTTTCCTCTCTTCCATGCTGTAAGCTTTACCTAGGCTGCCTTCTGGCATAGGCAAGCTCTAGTTTAGAGCTACCAGCAAATAGGGGGAGAAATTTTCTGGAGTTTCCTATTTTTAAGTGTATTGTGTAAAGCTATTTACTCTGCATCATCTGTGAGTAATAAGGATGATATATCGGCTTTCATGTTTCTTTCTTCTTGACTTTTCAGATGTTGAAACAGGGGTGCTAATTTTGAGGATTCCCTTGAAAAATTCACAAACCCAGTTTTGTAAAATTTTGTATGTATATTTACTTTAAAATCTGAAAAACAATTAATATATGTATACCTATACATCTACATACCTTTTAAATAAAATGCTAACTTCCTCAAAGAAACAAAATTATTTGCAGTCCTTACAATAGGTGCTATCTATTGCTCAGTATTCATAATCTAAGTACTTAACAGTATTTTAATGAGCCCCCAAATGGATTGAGCAGTTGGGAGAAGTTCTCAGCAAGTTTTAAGCCTCCTATATTATTAAGAACTCTTTCTAATCAGCTAACAGACTCTTGGAGTAATCAGAGAAAATTGCCTTCCTTTAGCAGTTACAGATCCACATGGTTTTTCAAAAACACATCACTGTATTATATGCCGATATAGACACAGAATCCCTTTGGTCCAGTAGAAGCTATAGTATGCTTTAATGGTGACATTTTCCTCCAAATATCACTAACTTTCATAGAAGCCAGCAGCTTCAAAGTGCTGGAGGCAGCAGGCTTGGAATCAGGAGACATTTATTCCCTCCCCTGTCACTATATTTCTGCTCACTTAGCCTTGCTTCGTTTTGCCCATGCACAAAATGAGAAAAATAACTCTTGCTTTTTTCTTAGCAGTGATAGGAAGAAAATAAATGGGTGTCTATCTATGAATACTATAATTTGAGACTCTTACCAACAAAGAAAAATATAAACATATATAACATTCAGAATGGTATCACTGTAATTAACTTTAACAGTCCATCAAGTTAGGCTATGCCATTTTTCTTTTGTTCTTTAGCTCAAGGTGGATTTAATATGTGACATTTTTCTTCAAATATCACTAACTTTCACAAAAGGCAGTCGCTTCAAGGTGCTAAAGTCTGGGTCGGTATGAAATGGCAGAGGAGCAAGTTCTTTGTCTCTGGGCAGAAAGCTGGCCTTCTTCAATTCAACAAGGAAAACATCACCCTTGGGAGCATCTTTCCCCAATCAAGAAATGAAAAATCACTTGTATGTGGCAAGTTAACCAAATAATAGTGGAAGAATGCCAGTTCCAGGAAAAGACATTTTGATGGATGTGAAAAGAATGAAATGAGATGCCTGCTTTATTAAACAGCCACTGATCTGCATTTTACCCACAAGAGGAAGTTTACAAAGGAATAGAACAGTTATATCAGGGAACTAAAGCTCACAATCACACACAGTAGTTTGAGAAGGACAAAAAAAAGCACAAAGTACCTCCAGAGCATAAAGACAAGTGACATCTGATAAAACACAAGAGACTCAGTAGAAGGGAAGTACGGCTTGAAGACAGAAAGCAGCAAATTAGGGGCAAAGAAAAAAACCTTTCTTTTTTTTATGAATCTGAAAACACTAACACTAAGAAGACAGAGAAAATACATCACAACTTAGCTAAGCTACAGACTAGATGTAAAGTAGCCAGGAAACGTAATCTTAGTTTCTCTGAAAATTTTGTTTTTAATAAACTGAATTAATGATCTGGCTTTCATTGTTCTTTTAAAAAAGTAGACAAAAGAAATAAGCCATTGTTGACAAATGCAGCATTAAAGGATTGCTAAAATGTCCTGCAATAGATGTGCTTGCAGCCTGCAGCTAAACCCAGCTGTTTGCTTAGGGTGACAGCTGCAGAAAGCACTGAGGGTTAACAGTACCATTTGAAATTGGGGTGATAGGGTTTGAGGGTTTGTGTTCTCTTTTTGAAGTGATCATTTTGCCTGATTACATCAGAGGCTTAAAGGAGATCAAAAGCTCCAGATGCTATAACCTGCTTTACCGGAAAGACTTCTAATTGAACCAGACATGGGCAGAATAATTACATAAAAAGTAAAAAGAAAAAAAAAAAGTCCCTGATCAAGATTTGGAGCTGCTATGTTTGGATTGCTCTAATTCCTTTACTTTCTCTTTTTGTAAGAGACTTTGGTAATTAGAGATGTGCTTCATTTCTGAAAAAAGTCTAATAATTCCTGTTTAGTATAAAAGAAAAGACAGAAAAACTCATAGATATTTTTCCCTAATAATATTTTCATATGAAAATTATATTCACATAAGATGAGAGTGGGTATAGCATGGATATACAGTTATAATGAAAAGCAATAATCAAGGCTTCGTATATGAAATTATGACAGAACATTTGGGCAGATCTGGCAACTTCTAATTCCCAACAAATCCAGATGGAACTACATATCACAGTGAGAAATTCAAAATTCAAAACCAATACCTATTCCTGAATGTTTTTTAGACAGCATGTCTATATATCTGTTCTTCATGTCTTGGCCAACACACTCCAGATAACTTCTGTGCTCCAATTTTGAAAAACAAAATGATAGAGCAGTTGAGATGTTTACTTCCAACTCAGAATTGACAGTCAGTCAGTCGAAAAATATTCCTTAACACCCACAGGCCTCATAAAGCTACTGTGGGTTTCTGGAAGTATGTACTAAAGAACAGATGACATCTTTGAACCAAAGAACACGCACAATAATGATTTCAGTGATACAGGGCATGTATGTTCAGGGATTCAAACTAGAGACTGGCATTAAAGAAAAGAACCAAATGCAGAAGATGCAAGAAGATATTTCTGACAGAAAACTGATTTTTTTTTTCTTTTTACTTTTTGTTGTTAAGAGATTCCACACAAGAACTATCACAGCCACCCTTCTCCTTGCTACACACTGCCACCTAAAGGACAGCAGGCTATTGCTAGATAATATTTTTTTTTCCTTGTGGTTGAAAATAAATGTCCTAATTAATTTCATGATGCCCCTATTTTTTATGCAGCATTAAAGTTAAGTACGCAAGTGCATACTGAGTCTCATGTCTATAATCATAAAATAAAAGGCTGCCTAGAGTTTGAGATTAGTTCAGGGAAGCTGAAAAAGACCTTCCCTGTACATGACATTTCATAGCAAGGAACATTTTCATCCCAGTTCCATTTCATATTAGGAAGCAGGTATCAGGATCAGGTCATCAAGAGATTCTGAATAAGGAAGCTCCAAGCTCTGGTAGTGGTGAAAATGTGATGTTTAGATGCAGCATTTAATGAATGCTTTTGATAACAATAATGGTAGGCTATGTTTCATTAGTTGTGCTACAATTAGCTACTTTTTCCAAAAGAAAACACTAATATTTACATTTGTTAATATAAACATTGGATCCTTCAAGATCATTTTTGTGAAGTATAGAAAAAATTAAAAGTAAAAAAAAAAATTTAATGACATGCTATAAGCCCAAGTCTTAGTATCAGCTGACTGTAGATAAAATGACCCAAATATGGTTATTAGAAGGAGGCCATTATGAATTAAAAGAAGCAATTTGGTGACAAGAACATTATGACATTCTCCCTTTGGAAAGAATTATCAAATTACTTGCATGAAAAAAATTGATCAAATCAGGCCAGAAGAGCAGCTTCCATGGCAACCGATGCATTAGGAGATCATAGATGTTCTATATTCTCATTTAGAATCTTGACTGATATAGTTCAGAGAAATTTAGTAGCTTAGATGAACTGAAAGGTAAATTTGATCACACTGATTGATGAAAGCTACAGTAAAATTACTGATGAAAATAATCAACAGATACCCAAAAATAGACTAAGATATTTGTTAAATGATTTAAATTGAGCCTGAACACAAATCAGTCAGAAACAACCTCTTATTAAAAACAATCTCTCTCCCTTTTTGTCCCACAGTGGATGTGTGACTGCAAGGTCTGTGCACAGTACATTTCTGCTATTCAGTTCACATTCTTGAATGTACCAGAGAAGCTCTGTTGATAGGAATCATGCAGTGCTTCATTTTGTACCACAGAATCTTTCTTATAGCACAAATACTAATAATTTTCTCTCCTCTGTGTATCTGGTAAATAATGATCCTCAGTAATCAGCCATAATTTATAAATAATGAAATACCAAGAGACATTTTCAGAAATTACTCATTGATTTTTTTTTTTTTTTTTTTTTTTTTTTTTTTTTTTTTTTTTGCGGTACTGGGGATTGGGCTCAGGGGCATTCTACCTCCGAGCTACACATCCAGCCCTATTTTTAATTCTTCATCTTGAAACAAGGTCTCACTAAATTGCGGAGTGCCTCACTAGGTAGTTGAGGCTGGCCGCGAACCCGGATCCTCCGGTCTCAGCCTCCCAAATGCTGGTATTACAAGCATGCACCACCACGCCTGGCAGAAATTACTCATTGAAAACTCAGAATTTATAGATACAACACTGCAAAAAAAAAAAAAGGATTTTTTTACAAGATGATTAGCATTTATTTTTCTGTATTAAAAGTAATACATATTTGTGAATTAGTCAGGTCTATCTACAGTCAGATAACAAATTTCCTTCAATTCAGGGTCTCAAATTGAATTCAGCATAGCAAAAATCCAGTGGCTTTACCTATAGAATGGACTTCAACTTGACAAAAGGAGAATAGAATATTACTTTTCTTAGTTCATGAGTTTTATAATAACTAAGTTTAATTTAATTTTTCTTTAATGCTAATCCAAATCTGCCACATACTATATCATTTTAGATTGTATGTGTTTGCAATTTGCCTTTTGCATCTAACCACTGACAATCTGAGAGACCTTCAAAAGAAATAAAGATGTTATTATAAAAATTGCAGATGGAGAGTCCATGTAAGGGTTAAAGATATCTCTCCATATAATGTAAAAACCTGGTTGGAAAGTAAACATTTTTATCAGGTAACATGTAGTACAAAGATGCTAACCTCTTTCACAATATTACTGTGTGAACTTAAGGAAGACCAAAACTTCTCTGTAACAGTTTCTCAAAAGGGTAATGGTACTTCGCTCTAAGTAATAATTTATAAATATCTAAAAGTATTGATGTAAGGTTTGGTAAGCCAAAACCCACATTTTCCTGAAAAACTACCATAATTGGGAGAAAGATTCCTGTTTGTATTAATTAGCAAATTATTTCCATTTTGCCACTTAGGTTCATACTTGTAAGAAGAGCCTCATAATAGTTGTGATTGCAATAGAAATGTTTATAGCAATATTTATACCAATATTACAGGGGAAAACACATACTTTCTGCGATGTCATCTAATAATTACAGTACCTATGACAGGCTTTTTATATTTTAATATATTTACATAGTGCATTGCTTTTAACAGATCACAACACTTAGAAAAGTCTTCTTTCTAGTTCTTACTACATCTTGAGCTGCCAGACAGGATCTCATTTCCAAAGCTAGAAGGTAAGGGACAATAGTATGATGGCTAAAGATCATGTCTAATTACTATAAACTCCTTGAGGGTAAGAAAAAAACCTAGTGGTCTCATTTTCCCAACTGTTAATGTTGCTTTACACAATTAAAAAATCTAAATTGAATTCACAGCCTTTGTGTTACCATACCTTCTGTCTTTACACAATACCTCCTAACAACACTATACCACAACCCATTATTACATATTTTACTATAGTTAAATTTCTGAAGTAGAAGGAAATGTGGTAAAGACAAGAACTAATCTTGGGTATTCTCTTTGTTAATGAGAGAAGCATTAGTCTTTAAAAAGTATGAAATGAGATAATTTGTAAACTATGGTGTAGTTTTAATGGTTAGACTGTAATGATTTAGTAATAATTTGTTTGAAAATTAGCCAGAGAGCACAGAAAGACTCATATTCCTAGTATACCACTCCTATTTTGTTAGTTTCCTTGAAGTTGCTAATGTCCTCAGAAGAAAATACTTCCATTTGAACACCTGGATGGTACTAGTCTTCACAGTAGCCCTGTGGTGCACACTTCCTGATTTCACTCCTTTTTATAGTCTCTTCTTACTTTGTACCTGGAATAGACTGCATGACCAACAGTTCATGGAAGAAATAATGGTAGGTCGTTTCTGAGATGAGATTATTGATGATTTCTGCTGCCATCTTGGGTCCTCACCTGTGTGTTCTCTCGCTCTCGCTCTCGCTCTCGCTCTCGCTCTCGCTCTCGCTCTCGCTCTCCCTCTTTTCTTGTGAAATTTCCAACTAAAAACCACCAGGAACCAAGACTTCCCAACAATCATGTGAGTCAGTTACTCTCTATCTTTATAAGACAAGGTTTTTATTTAAAATTCCACATCAAGATTTGTAGTGCTTCAAAAATTATCACAATTAAGGCAGTACATATATGTTAATGAAAAGATTGTCTCATGTCAAAGAAGTGAATTCCACTCTGCCATGCCCACTGTGTTTCATAAAGTAGAACAACTTTTATAAAAGGTATAATTAATAGATCCATGTTCAAGAGCCTTGAAAACTTAAATTAACTTGAATTTAGGATCATTTGGTTTTATGTTTATATATAAAATTGAAGAAGTTATGCTATCTAGGAAATCTATTCCTTTTTTAAATCTTTTTAGAATTCCTTTCAAAAGATTTTCTTTTGCACAAAGCATATGCTTTTCATCTAATTCTCTTATTCTTAATACTGCCTGAGTTGTAAGAAGCTGACTGATATTTCTTTTGAGGCTAGTTCAAACATCCTCTTGGGGGATCAATAGCATATATTCTAAGAAATTTAGTACCCACCCCCTGCTATGTACTGCTAGGTCTGAGAAAGGACCTAAAATCTTCAAAACACATGACTTATTTTTCTATTATCAAACATATTCCTTTGAGTCACCATTTAAAAAAGATACTAGCCCATTTTCTTCTTTCACAATATAACCATATTGCAGAATAAATAAAGGAGCACTAAATATCCCAACTCATCTAAAATAATCCTTAAAATTAATCAATGCATTCATTAATTTTTTAAGAATAGGTATTTGTCAGTTGGACCTTTCAGAAAACATTTTAAATGAATTTTCTATATCTGTGAAACTTTTCAGGTAATACATGTTAGTGCTTTCCATGGAAATTCTTCTGCATAGGCTGTCTCACTTAATGAGAATAAAACATGTCCTACATTTGGCATATGTATTGACAGCAGAAAGCCAAGAGAAATATATTATATGGCAGAACTAAAATTGCTTTTTCAAGAAGAATATTCAACAGTTAGCATTTGAGGTAAATGACATGGCTGCCTCTTGAATGAGCAAGATTTAATTCTGCAATCCAGATTCTTGCCAAATAGCAGAATCTCAAATACCAGCCATTCTTACACATGATTCCATTGTGATAAACCGGCTATATGGAAAAAGCCAATTACTTCTCTAGATCAGTGTTTACTCAATAGTCACTAGAAATGGATTAACAATCCCAGTGGAAAATCATTTCTGTGGTTATGTGGTATAATTAGACCAAAGCTAATTAAAGTAGTTAGTTAAAAGTACTTTCTCAAAAAGAAAAAAGAAGGATTTCATTACCCTTATATCATTTCTTCTAATTTTTCAAATCCAATGATGGTTACCTTTAATCACCAATATCAGCTTGCTATAGTATGAATGGATTAATGTCACTATTGTGAGGGGAATTGGTTATTGTGGGAGGGGATTTGGTATCAAACCAAGGTCAGCCTTTCCTTATGTTCTCTTGACCTTCTACCTTCCACCTTGGGATAATGCAGCAAGAAGGCCCCCCTCAAAGGCCCAGAGCCTTGATCTTGGACTTTCAGGTCTCCAGAACTATATGAAATAAATCTCTGTTCATAAATTACTCAGTGTTTCAGTCAAAATTCTCACTGCTATAATCCAAAATGACTGACCACACACAATTTAGAGGAAGGGATATTTATATGCTCAAAGTTTTTGGAGATTTCATGGTTCAGGCCAGATCTTCAGAGCTCAAGCTGTGGTGGTTCAGAGGAGAGAGAGAGAGAGAGAGAGAGAGAGAGAGAGAGAGAGAGAGAGAGAGCGCACACATGGATCTTGTCTCACATCATGGAAGAAAGAGAGAAAACAGGGGGAGGAGAAACCTTACGTAATCTCCAAGGCCACACTCCCAGGAACTCCTCCTTGTCAACTAAGCCCCATCTCCAACATAGTTGCCTAGTTTCCATGAGCTAAATCCAAACCATTACACACAGTATCCAGTATTTTGTCATAGCTACAGAAAATGGACTATAGCATCAGATTCTCCTCCCTTCAGGGCACATTGAAAACTATATTTCTCAATCCCATTCCAGTTGAACAGAACTATGCTACTAGTTCTAGACTACAGAGAATATGAAACCATTAGGTGATTTTTCCAGCCATCTCTCATCCCCTGACCAAGTAACAAAAACAAACAAAGCCACAAAAAGAAATTAAAAGCACTTGTTATAGTAAGTGGTTCTGAAATCTAGTGGAACTTACTCAACTTTTCTCCTCCTAGCACAATTATGCAAAGTTGAACCTACTCCTAATCTGTACTAAAAACCAAGCATGAACAAGAGACAAACATTTGTTGTATTGAGTACTTGAGATCCCAAAACTATTATTAAAGCATAACCTAGCCTGTCATGGTTAATACAGTCCTTTGAAAAGGAAGAGTGAAGCAGAAAAAATAAATAGCAAACAATTATTTAGAAATGCCAGGTAGAAGAATCTTGGCTGCAAGTTACTTTCTTGCAGAGTTTGGAATATGTTGCTCCAGCCCCTCCTGGATTTCATGACTTGGTTTGGGAGCTCTGGAGTGATTCTAATTGGTTTTCCTCTAAATGTCACTTGACCTTTTACTTTTGTTGCCTTTAGAGTTCTCTCCTTGGCCACTACATTAGTCAACTTGATTATTATGTGGTGTGGTGAACCTCTTCTTTGGTCTTGTCTCGAGGGGGTTCTGTATGTTTCCTGTACCTGTGTATCAACTTCTCTTTCTATTTTTGGAAAATTTCTCTGCTATTACTTTTTTAAAAAGATGGTTTATTCCATTAGTTACAACTTCTAATCCCTCTTCTATGACTATTATTCTTAGGTTAGCTCTTTTAAAATTGCCCCAGATCTTGTCAATATTCAATTGGTATTGCATTAAACTGAAGAGCTTCTACACAGCAAAGGAAACTATCAATAACCTCAACAGAGAGCCCACAGAATGGGAGAAAAATTTTGCCAGCTACTCCTCTGATAGAGGACTAATATCTAGAATATACAGAGAACTCAAGAAACTCACAACTAAGAAAACAAATAACCCAGTCAAAAAATGGGCAAAGGATCTAAATAGATGCAGTATCTAAATAGATACTTCAAGCCGGGCGTGGTGGCGCATGCTTGTAATCCCAGCATTTGGGAGGCTGAGACCCGAGGATCCGGGTTCGCGGCCAGCCTCAGCTATCTAGTGAGGCACTCTGCAACTTAGTGAGACCTGGTTTCAAAATAAAGAATAAAAAATAGGGCTGCGGGTATAGCTTGGAGGTAGAATGCCTCTGGATTCAATCCCCAGTACCGCAAAAAAAAAAAAAAAAAAAAATAGATACTTCACAAAAGAAGAAATACAAATGGCCAACAAATCTATGAGGAAATCATTAACAATCAGAGAGATGCGAATCAAAACTACCTTGAGATTTTACCTGACCCCAATTAGAATGGCAAACATCAAAAACACAAACAACAACAAATACTGGCAAGGGGGTAGGAGAAGTGGGAACCCTAATACATTGTTGGTGGCATTGGAGATTAGTACAACCATTTTGGAAAACAGTATGGAGGATCCTCAGACAAATGGGAATGAACCTGTAATATGATCCAGCAATACCACTTCTGGGTATCTACCCAAAAATAATGGAAATCAAACTATCAGACCAATGATGCATGTGTATCTATGTTCATATCCACACAATTCACAATTGCCAAACTATGGAATCAGCTAAGACATTCATAAACATATGAGTGAATTAGAAAACTATGGAATATGTACACAATAGAATTTTACTCAGCAATAAAGAAGAACAAAATCATATCATTTACAGGGAAATGGATGGAACTGAAAAAATTATGCCAAGTAAGATTAGTTAGTCACCAAAAGTAAAAAAAAAAATGTATGCTCTCCCTAATATGCAGAAGCTAGGGAGCAAGTGAGACATAAGAGGGACTCCAGAAGAAGAAGGAGAAACCTTAGATGAGCAAAGAAGGTGACTTAACTGAAGGTGATGGGGAAAGGGGGAGGGAAACACTCTAATGCACTTGATGTACTTTCACAAACATATCAAAGTCAATCACTAAACTACTTGAGAAGGAGGGAGGAGGAGGGAGTGGGGTGGGAATTGGGAAAAGGTTAAATGAAAAATATGTGCATGTATGCCTTTACCAGCTTGTACCTAACAAAGATGTATGATTACAATGTACCAATAAAAAATAAAAAATAAATAGAAATGCCAAGATGTCTATCAACAGATAAATGGATTACAAAACTATGTGATATATACACAATGGAATTCCATTCAGCCATAAAGAAGAACAAAATTATGCCATTTGTAAGGAAATGGATGGAACTGGAGAATATTATGCTAAGTGAGATTAGTCAGTCACAAAAAGTGAAAGGTGAGATGTTGTCCCTCATATGGGAAAGCTAGGGATAAATTGGGGCACAGGAAGGACTCCAGACAAAGGAAGAGAAACCTTAGTGGAGTGAAGGACGAGACCTGACTGAGGGAGATGGGAGTGGGGAGGAAGACTTGAAGAGGGAAAAATTTTAATGAAGGTGATATATGTACACAAACTTATCAAAGCCAATCACTGTGTTGAGCACAGGAATGTGGGAAGGGAGGCGTGGAGTGAGAATTGAGGGAGGGCTTGATGAGTGTTGTGGGCATGTATGCCTCTATTACCCTGAACTTCATCAAGATGTATGATTACAATGCACCAATTAAAAACAAATAAATAAGTAAATAAATAATTTGTATATAAATAATCATTATTTTGAAAAAAGAAATGGAATAATTATAGTTAAATTGAAAAGCAAAAGAAAACAAAATATCAGGAAGCTATCAAACTCCATAAAATGGGCAGCTTATAAATAACAAAAATTTATTTCTTGTAATTGTAGAAGCTAGACAGCCTAAGACCAAGGTACTGGCAGATTCAGTGTCTGGTTCATAAACAGCATCTTTTCTTCTGTGTCTTCATAGGGAAGAAGGAGCAAATGATCTCTCTTGGGTTCCCTTAGGGACACTAATTCCATCCATGAAAGCTCCCTCTTCATGACCTAATTAGCTCCAAAAGGCCCAGCTCCTAACATCTTGAAGGTTAATATTTCAACATAATAATGCTGGGGGAGATGAGCATTCAATTCATTGCATTTGTATTAGCATAGTTATTTATTTTTGTTAGAGTATATACAAAAATTAATTGAAAAATACTTTTCTTTCACCTCTGATTTAAGATCTCCAGTTTATGGAAGACTAAGAACAGATCCTAAGTATCCAATTTTATAATGTGATCACATCATTCCCCAAAAATATTTTTATTCTTTCTCCATGTTTTTTATATATGAATAACCAATCATGTGATCTAGTTTTATTCTTTAAAAGATAAGTCATTCCACTTGACAGGTGTCCTATATATTATTTTCTGATACTCCTTACTAATAAATAGCAAAGTTATTTACATTTTACTTTCACCTACTTCATATTTCCACTTAATGCCTAGTCAATGTCACTATGTGATACTGTATTATCTGATATTTTGTGAATTAGTATCAGATTAATGATTTGTGCACTCTTTAAGAGAAAGCCAATGCCTCTGTTTATTGTAACATCTAATCTACTATAAGTATACTCTCCAAAATGAAAGGTAAATGGAATCATTATAGTTACTCTATTTGTTTTTACCAAAATCAATGACTTTGACCTTCTACTTAGTAGTTGCAGTAATGTTGAGTCATATTCTGATAAATTATCCTTAACTTGTATACCTTGTTCTGCATGGCTAGATTCTAGTTGCATAAAGGCAAAGATGGATTTATGTACTCATTGGCATGAAATATGTGAGGGGCTCTAGAAGGAAAACACTGCACAGTATCCCTGAAAGTTGAGTTAGTGCTTGCAAGTATAGGATGGAGAATCAAATGCATTATTTCCCTAGATTTTGACTCTTCTGTTCTTTCTCCTTCTATCTCTGATTTACCCATGTCAGTGCATCATCTCATAAAATGTTTCAAAAAAACTGACCATAATTTCATCTCTAAAAACATGCCATATTTAATAGCATGGCATTCATTTATTCTAATAAATGAAAGCAGATATCATAGCTGTTAAGAGCGAGTCATTCATGTGCTTCCAAAATGTGTTGAATAGCCGACAGTGACCTTAAGTGGACATTTTTGCCCTACACAAAATATATATATATACACACACACACACATATATATATTATAGTCTGTATTCAGGATACAATATTTAAAATCAACTGATACAAATGAATTCTCTGTGTAAAACTAATTTTTTTCATAATTTTACTCTTTCTAAAAGGACAGTCTTTAAATGTTAGAGGACAGGGTTAATGAAAAGATCCTAAGAGCCGGGTGTGGTGGCTGAGACCGGAGGATCCGGGTTCGCGGCCAGCCTCAGCTACTTAGTGAGACACTCCACAACTTAGTGAGACCCCGTTTCAAAATAAAGAATAAAAAATAGGGCTGGGGGTGTAGCTCGGAGATAGAATGCCCTTGAGTTCAATTCCCAGTACCAAAAAAAGATCCTGAGAATTCTCCTTATGAAAAGATGATCGTTAGTCAAAGCCCTCAAGGACCTTTCTGTTTTTCATATAGACTTCAGCTTAAGTTCATAAATAAATTCTTTCTCAACCTGAAAGCCTATAATTTACTCTTTTGCAGAGAACTTTAAATGGATGTTTCTTTAACTTAAAAGCATTTTTCACTGCTATGTTCTTCTCATCATATTTAGTCATAAATAATGTAAGATGACTGAGGAGAGTAGAAGGTGCCTTCTGCATTTGATAATGAAGCAGATATCATAGCTGTTAAGAGCAAGTCACTCATGTGTTTTCAAAGTGTGTTGAATAGCCGACAGTGACCTTAAATGGCCATTTTTGCCTTACCAAAATAATTTGGTATCCTATTTGTCCATAACAAGGCCTAGAAATCAAGTGCAAAAGGAGCTAATACTACCTCATTATGTATCCCGAGTCTCTCATAAAGCTTGAGGCCAGAAAGAATGCAATGATGCTTCTGTTTTATACCATGCTACTGAGAAAAGGTTTGTATTATAACTAAGCTTTGGGTCCTACCATTCCTATTTTATCTCTCTAGATGAGAAGGAAAGAGAAGAATTTGTATTTTTAATTCTGTTACTTAAAATTAGGTAAAATACTGTCTAAAACTATATAGTGACTTTCATTTGCAGAATGTTTAACATATATATCTCAGAAGGATTAATTTGTATCTCAGATGGATTCAAAATACTTATTAGAATACTCAAACTCATAATTTCAACAACATGCCTGTTGTCTATTTCTAAAATCAATATACATCATTCCTCCCATGTAAAAACTATAAATGAACACACATCACCACAGATACTAAACATAAAGCAGTCGAAAATCAAGACAAAATGTAATTCTGTCTCCTAGTTCAGACATAGTCCCTAGAATCACTGTCAGGAATACCGAAAAAATGAATTCATGCCAAGGGCAGGGATTATAGGAAACACGATATAGAAAAATCACCTCCCTCAGAAGCTAGAATTAAGACAGAAGTAGTTCACCAGTGCACCTGGTGAACCTCACCAGTGCACTGGGAAAATTTTCCACCTATATTTGTGAACAAAGTAGAGAACAAGAAGCAAGTAGGTAGTTAAAGAGACATGTGGCTAATTTTGCTAGTAAACTGTATCCAAATAGTACAAAAAATCCATATTTAAGAGAAAAAATGTCCAACCAGACTTAGCATGTGACTTACAACATCAACCTATACTGAGATTAAATCATAGAAGACATATTTATCAATCTTTCTGATGGCACACCCCTGAAAGAATATCCAACCAGATCAAAATTTAAAATTATTTTCTGGATATGACATTCTAGGGTGAAATAATTCAAAAAAGAATGTTTATAGTTTATCTTTTTTAAAAAATTAAGAAAGAAGAGTGCTGAGAACATCCTAATATAGTAGCACTTTATTATGGAAAATCCTGTTTTAATTTTTCAATGATTCAGAAGTATGGTACAAAAAAAATTCTGACATGGATTAGGCTATATTAAGAACATTTCAAAGAAGAAGGAGGTGAAGAATGGGAAAGGAGGAAGAAGAGGAGGAGAAAAAGGGAGAATATAGTTTGTATCTTTTTGTGTGTGTGTGTGGTACTGGGGATTGAACTCAGGGGCATTCTACCTCCGAGCTACACCCCTAGACCCATTTTTAATTCTTTCTTTATTTTTTTTAACCCATTGTCACATGAGTGTGTTGAACTTTATTTTTTTCTTTCAATTAAATGAAGAAAGTAAAGTATACGCATGACAGATTTTACCAGTTTACTTTCTTATATTACCAACTGATTCTTTTATACTTCTTTGATTCCAAGGTACCATTGATTATGACTCAATAGTGAACTAATAACAGCTTTTTTAAACATTTCTGAAATATTAAATTAGTAGATATATGAGTCTTAGAATTTTTTAAAAATTAAGGCAATTTCTTTTATGGCTTTACAAATCTCTAAATAAAAAATTAGGTGAATATAACCCAGTTGTAGAAGGTCCCGGGTATTTTATCTTATGCTTAAAATGTATATAAAATATGTTAGTTTCAGTTCAAATAAAAATTTAAAATATTGCTAAAGTGGGAAAAGGAAAAAAATTGATATTATCTAATTTCCATGTGTTATGTGCTTTCTAGAAGTTCTTTCATTTAAGATTTATAGCAATCCCATGAAGACATGCTACCTTATCCATTTTATTTATTTATTTATTTTTTATTTTTCATGCATTGTAGGCATACATCTTTGTTAGGTACAAATTGGTAATGACATATGTGCCCACATTTCTCATTTGACCCCTTCCCCAGATTCCCTCCCCCCCGTTCCCTCGCCCTCCCTCCCTCTCAAGTTTGGTTTAGTGAGTAACCTTGATGTACATTAGGGTGCCCCCCCCCTCGTCTATCCTCTTTGGTTAAATCAACTTCTTTGTTTATCAAGGGTCTCTCCTTTTCCATCTGGAAACTCTCTTATGCCCCATCTACTCCCTAGCATCTGCATATTAGGGAGAACATATGCTTCTTTACTCTTAGTGACTGGCTAATCTCACTTAACATAATGTTTTCCAGTTGCATCCATTTCCCTGCAAAGAACATGATTTTGTTCTTCTTTATGACTGAGTAAAATTCCATTGTGTACATATCCCATAGTTTTGTAATCCATTCATCTGTCGATGGACATCTTGGCTGCCTCCATAGTTTGGCTATTGTGAATTGTGCAGCTATAAACATAGATACACATGCATCGGTCTGATAGTTTGGTTTCCATTCTTTGGATAGATACCCAGAAGTGGTATTGCTGGATCATATGGTAGGTTCATTCCCATTCGTCTGAGGAACCATGCAGGACGTATCACAATACCTGACTTCAAACTCTACTACAAAGCCACAGTAATAAAAACAGCATGGTATTGGCACAAAAACAGACACATAGACCAATGGAGCAGAATAGAAGACTCAGAAACAGACCCACACACTTACAGTCAACTGATTTTTGACAAAGAAGCCAAAAATATACACTGGAAAAAAGATAGCCTCTTTAACAAATGGTGTTGGCAAAACTGGTTAACCATATGCAGAAAAAAGGAAATAAACCCCACTTTCTCACCCTGCACAAGAGTCAACTCAAGGTGGATCAAAGACCTGGAAGTTAGGCCGGAGACCTTGCAGCTACTTGAAGAGGGCATAGGACCAACACTTCAACACATAGGCACAGGTAAAAACTTTCTCAACAAGACTTCAAAGGCATCAGCAACTCAAAGGAAGATCAATACATGGGATTGCATTAAACTGAAGAGCTTCTGTGCAGTAAAGGAAACTATCAAGAACCTCAACAGAGAACCTACAGAGTGGGAGAAGATTTTTGCCAGTTACACTACAGATAGGGGTCTAATATCTAGGATATACAAAGAACTCAAGAAAATCACAGGCAAGAAAACAAATAACCCAATCAAAAAATGGGCAAAGGATCTAAATAGACACTTCACAAAAGAAGAAATACAAATGGCCAGTAAATGTATGAGGAAATGTTCCACATCATTAGCAATCAGAGAGATGCAAATCAAAACTACCTTGAGATTTCACCTAACTCCAATCAGAATGGCAATCATAAAAAACACGAACAACAACACCTGCTGGCGAGGGTGTGGAGAAGTGGGAACACTAATACATTGTTGGTGGGATTGCAGACTAGTGCAACCACTTTGGAAAACTTTATTCTTTATTTCAAAACAGCATCTCACTAAGTTGCAGAGGGCCTCACTAAGTAGCTGAGGCTGGCCGCAAACCCGGATCCTCTGGTCTCAGCCTCCCAAGTACTGGGATTACAAGCGTGTGCCACCACACCAGGCTATAGTTTGCATCTTTGAAAGAGACAGACAATCTGCACTCAGCACAGATAAGGAGAAATTTGGAATGTTGCTTTTCTTCCTATGACTGGCATTTAAAGAGGTATGTTGGCAACATATAAAATAGTTCTTAAGTATGTCCAATGGAATGGTAATATGTTACAAAAAATGAGGCTACTGTTATGGAATAAATATGAAAAATACAAGATTAAACATTTTTATTTAATTCAGGATCCTTCAGAAAATTGCCTATGATAGTGTGTTTTGTAAAGTTATGAATGGATACGATTTTCAACCTTTCAGAAATGAATTTGACAATGGAACCCCTTTTCTTTTTTTGTACCTTTATTAGTGCATTGTGATTATATGTCATAGCAAGGTTCAAAGTGCTACAAACATACATGCACACAGCATATCCCACCCTGGTTCCACTCCTTCCTCTCTGTGCATAATAGTGAGAGTGGTAATGATACTTTCTTATATGGACATAGCATTATTTGAACTCTTCTCTTCTGCAAACCTTCATTTACCTCTCCCTCCCCTTAATCTCTTTCACTATCCTACTAGTCTCTCACCTCATTAATCTAAAGTCCCTTGTGTTTCCTATTTTCTTTCTAGTTTTCACATATGAGATAAAACATAGGACCCTTGACTTTCTGAGTCTGGCTGATCTCACGTAGCATAATATTCTCTGGTGAAACCCCTTTTTAAAGATGTGCTTCTTTTAATTAGTGTCATAAAGAGCATGCATTGAGAAATACTGATCCAAAGTATGTTCAAACGACCTTTGTATTTGTCAGGGTTCTCCAGAGGAACAGGACCAATAGCATGTGTGTATGTGTGTGTGTGTGTCTGTGTGTGTGTGTGTGTGTGTGTTTATAATTTTTTAGACTAACTATAAAGAACCACAGAGGAAGTATGTCAGCTGTACTGCCACTCTCACATCTACATAACTAGCAGGAAAATGGCCATAGACATGGCAGTACTCTTATAAACTACATTTATAGAAACAGACAGCCAAATTTGGTCTTCAGGCTGTTGAATTTAAAGTCTTACTTTAGATTCAATTCATAAGTTATCTTCTCTGGCTCCATTCATGAAGCATTCTTTCCTTCCACCCCCATGGAGCAAAGATAAAATTTCTTTTATGCACACCTAGAATTTGTAGATATACTTATTATAATTCTCTCATTGTACTATGTAAATTATTTACATGATCGGTTGCCCCTCTACACAGTGAATCCATCAAGGATAAAGACCATGTTTTATTAATCAGTATCTAAATGAAACAGCTAGCACCCTGTAGGTATTCAATCAATGTTGACTATTGAATAATGAATAAATGAATGAATGAGTAGATGATGAATAGAGGTGTTAATTTGAGGTAGATCTTGAAAAATGGATAGGATTTAGCAGATGACCCTTGAAATATAATTGTAAAGTACTTTTAAATCTAAGGGGAAACAGTTTGTTTTTCTTATTGAACAACCCCCTTCATTCATTCTACACATATTGATTGACAGGAACTGGGTAAGGGCAAAGCTCTTGAGAATTAGCATTCTGTGGAGCAGAGCTTCCCAGGGTGGAGACTACAAAGTACATTAAGTCACTGTGCCCACTAAATGTGTCTATTATCGTCTGTGCATGAAAGTCCTTTTAAAAGTTAATGGGATCTGAATGCATATAGCAGAATAAAAAAAAAGGAATACCAGACCAAATTACACAAGAATTTATGACACTCTGTCCCTGTATGTTGAATCAAGGGATTTGGGTTATTGAAGATAGCATTGTAATGAAGTCTTTTCATCTGTTCTAAACATCACTGTCTTTCATTAGAGAGGAGAGTGTGGCATAGCACCAACACGCAAATCCTTTGTTTCAGAAGGTCCCTAAGTCTTTATGTCCCCTTTAAGTACCTTTAATCTTTTTTAATTAACTATGAATTTCTGAATTTGTATTGTTTATAATTCTGTCCAATTGGCTCTCCTCATGGCCATCTGCTCTAATGTATATTTTATAAGTGATCCTCATATTTTAGATGCCGTATCACTCTAAGCAATGGCTTATGCAATTATTGCTAAAATGACAGAGAATCAATTTCTGTTGCCAGGAAGTTTAATTTTTAAATGATGCAAATCTAAAATTTTTCTTTAGACGTAAGTGTCTATGGCTGAGCTTTGAACTAACATCTGATTGCATTTAATTCACAACCCCAGGTTTTTAGCAAGTGGGCTTCATGCATATTGGTACTCTGAGCTTCCACAATGTTCTAATAAGGTCTGGGTAATTGTAAAATATAAAATTTCACTGTTTCTGAAACAATCTGCCAAGGCCGAATGTCAGCCCCCTGAAGAATTGTTCAGTCACTCTGGAGTATTTAAAGAATTTTCAGGAGATATTTTCCATATTCTCAAAAGGAAATTCTCTCCCACTTATTGTTACTTGTGCTCTACAATTTCTTGCTAGACAACACAATCAACATATGGAATTTCAAAATCTATTTCTGTTCTAAGAGAAGGAAGTAAAGCTACCCTTTTTTCTTATATTTTGTTAGTATGAGGTAAGGGAAAAGGCCTTATCCCCCAACAGTTTACATATTTTAATGAAAACAAGTATATTCTTCATTAAAGAGGATTTAAGACTTTTTTTTTGCAGTACTGGGGATTGAACCCAGGCACATTCTACCTCCGGACTAGGTCCCCAGTCCTATTTTTTATTCTTTATTGTTTGAAACAGGGTCTCACTAAATTGTGGAGGGCCTCACTAAGCAGCTGGGTCTGGCCTCCAGTCTCAGCTTCTCAAGTACTGGAATTACAAGTATGCGCCACCACGCCCGGCTCATTTACGACTTCTTTAAGCAGTTTATTAAATTTATTTTTATTCTTTAATTGATGCATTGTAATTATATTTTGCAGGAATGTTCAAAGTGACACAAACACACATGCACACAGCATTTGGTATATTTCCCACTCAGACAAGGGCACCTCCATGGATAAGAAGAGGCTCAAGAAAACTTACAAATTATCCTCAGACCAGACCATGTTCTATCCTCTAATGTCAAGTTTTGTTGCTGGGAAAAACCCATTTTCCTTATGTAGTTCCTTTGAGCCAGATCTTTTCCAGGGAGCACCTTACTTCCTCAATTAATATACTCTGATACCTCTCTCAATGGCCCCCATCTCAGCTACTGTTGGCCATTCCAAAATGCCAACTGAGTTGAAGACAGAATCTTTGCTACGATGCTACGATAACAGTACCTTTATCCCAAATACCTTCTTTTATTTAGCAGAGATCGTTTATAAAAATTAATAAAGCACAGTTACTGTTTCTTTCTAAAATAAAAATGAAAAGCTAAAAATTCCATACAGTAGTCTTATTCAATCTCATCAGAAAGATTGGTCATATGTGGAGAAGTGTATTGATTACTTTTTCATTTTATTTTGGAGCTGAGAAGGATCTTGGATAATGCCTTTGGTTGCCATGTCCTGCAAATGGAAATATTTGGGCCCAGAAAAATCAAGGGAATTATTAAAAATCACAAAGATGGGAATTTAAATATTTCTTACTGTAGTCACTTGGAAAGACTAGGAAAAGTAAAACACTGAATAGTAGGCTAGGGAAAGTCCTTCATGAACCTCAAGGCCTTGGGAGATACTAGCACCAAGCCAGGAGGGGCAGTGTGAATTAGGCCAGCTGACGACTCACTTAGTGTCTATCACAATTCATGTTCTTTTCCCAAGGAAGGCATGTAATGAGAAAACATTGTCCACCCAATACACTAAGTCTTCCGTGACCTTATTCTATGCCTTGCACCAAATTTTAAGAGTTTTGAGGCAAAAATAGTTTTTGCCATTCAGAATAACTTCTATGTACTCACTCTCTTTTCTCCGAAATGTGAAATCTTAAGAAGGTTTTTTTTTTTTTTTTTTCTATATTTATTGTATGGTGCCAAAAGACAGGTCAAAGGACACCTTCAAAATTCTCATGGGCTAAGAAAAGAGAACATATTTCAGTGTCTTCTAAAAACAAAAGGACTCTGGGAATGGTAGCAATGCATTTGGTCTCTGACAGCACCTCAGTTTGTGATGGTTATTGGTTACAGGGCTTTACTGCTACCTGGAAGTGTAAATTGCACCCCTGAGATTGTTCTGCACGTAACCTTTAACTCACACTTGATAGCAAACAAATGAAAGAGAGGCAATACCATCAGATGTGATGATTTATTTTTAAAGCACAAGGTTTTTGTTTAATATAAATGTAAAATCATAACTTTCCCCTCAAGCCAGCCAGGTAGTTTAGGCAATTTATCAAACCAAAAGCACAGGATCTCTGCAGTGTGAAGGGAAGGAAATGGATTTGTGCCCAAGTAATTGTCTTTCTTTTTTTGAAACCTAGTAAGATAGATTCAGGACATAGATGATTCCAAATAATAATTACAGTCAAACAAAGAAATTCCTTCATGCAATTAGTCTAATTTCACTCCATCTTTAATTTTCATAGGTACAGCCACACAACTTATGTTAAATTTTCTTGTTATTCTTTGAACAGCTGTGTGAATTTTTATTTCTTCAAGAAAACCCTTGTCAGCCACTCATTCACATAATGAATAAGGTCCTTTCAAAAGCCATTTTTTTCTTTTGTTTCCCTTGATGCAAAGTACTTCATAATCTTTGTACAGATTCTGTCCAAATATAAAGCTGATTCAAGAAGCAACTGTGTGAACTATAAGTTATGTGTTGACTACTTTATCCATGCATTTCCTGGAGTATTCACTCAGCACTTGCTATATGTTAGGTAGTATGCCACACACTGGAAATATATTAATTGACATAAATTGCAAGATCCTTGATATCGTGGAACCTAAAATATGGTGAAGAAAGTGAGAAGAGGTAAATAGTGAAAAGAGATCATTTAAATGGGTAAAGTGACTGAGGACAAGGATTGCAGTTATTTAGAGTGAATAGGTAGATAAAGCCTTTCTGAGAAAGGCAATATTTGAGCTGAAACCTGGATGGTAAAGTCAGACATGAGAAGATCTAAGAGAAAATAATTTGGATAGAGGGAATCACAAATATGAAGATCCCGGATCAAGAAAGGCTCAGTATGTTTCTGGAATAGAAAGGAGGTCAATATGATTGTGAACAGTGAGTGATGAGGAAATCACAGAGATGAGGTCTAAAGGGTCAGATAGTGCAGAATCTAGCAGGACTGTGTGAAAGATTAGATTATATCAAGGAGCAGCAGGCAGTCACTGGAAGATTTTAAACAAAGATATGACAACGCCTTCAGGAAAGAGATAAAGAGAAAAAAATGCAAAAATTTTTGCTACAAAGTCTTATTTTTAATGTTTTGTATTTGTGCATTATAATTATACATCATACTGAGGTACAGAATGACAGGAATTATACATGCTCACAACTCATGGAGCAGTTCCAAAGTTCTGAATCTATCATAATGAGGTATAGCAAATCCATTCTACAGACTGAATGTTTTCTTACTGTTTTTGATTAACTCAACTAGTTCTATGATCTTGTTTTGAAGGTGCATAAAAGTGGAGAGTGTATGACTGAATGATAATAGAGGCACTAAGCCCAGAAAAATGAGGGCTATAAGAAATAAACAAGATAACCTAAAACAAAATCCAGAAGCCCATGAATAGATAAAAATAAGTATAAATGTTATAAAATCTGAAGGTTGGTTTGAATCATCTGAGAAATTCTAACTTGGTAAATAAACCTTCCATTCTCTGGCAAATGCAAAAGACAATAGGCTGATCTTCATTATCAATAAAAGAACTAAATTTCAGAAGACTATGCACTTTAAACTGTCTTGCCTTTACATTATTCAAATACATACTTACAATAGTCAGTAAGTCAAATGAAAGCACTATCATATTGAATTACAATATTATGCATTGCACTTCAAAATCAGAAAGAGCCATAATCCTAAGACATTTCAGAACACAAATATATTGAGAAAATAGACTATACATTGAAACCCTTCATCTGTTAAATTCTGTACCATTTTACACATATTCTCAGAACTATGGAGGAAAATACACAGGAAATCATATCCAGAATTAGATCAAAAGAATTTAAGAATATATTCTCTGTACAATATGCTGTACATTTTGAAAACAAAGTTCTTAATACTGCTGGGATCTTAATAATAAACTTTAAGCTATGTTCTATGAAGTTAAAGGAAAATATGCACTTCAAGATGTAGCTGATCTGATAAATATTTTGAATATCTATAGTGTCAAAGGAATTTGATAAATAGCAGGACTGGTTCAAAGGAAACAGAACTGTTCTTTAGGGTGAACATTATATGAAATATCTCTGCAAATATGGCATCAGAAGATGTCTTTAAAAAAAGAGCTATGCCAGGTGTGGTGGCACATGCTTGTAATCCCAGCATTTGGGAGGCTGAGACCGGAGGATCCGGGTTCACAGCCAGCCTCAGTTACCTAGTGAGGCACTCCGCAACTTAGTGAGACCCTGTTTCAAAATAAAGAATAAAAAAAATAGAGCTAGGGGTATAGCTCGGAGGTAGAATGCCTCTGAGTTCAATCCCCAGTACTGGAAAAAAAAAATGTGGAAAATTTAGCTTACTTGATTCCTCTTGAGTAGTCTCCATATCTTGTTTACACAAGAATATACTGCCATTTTCCCTTCTTTTGGGTCTTTTTGACCTGAAGATTCAAAGGTCTTAGTGGTTCAGATGAGTCTCTTGTCACTCCACTGTCACTAGTGTGCTTAGGCTCTGAAGCCTGTGGTCTATTGATTCTGTCTTCCTAGTACTATTCTGTTCTGCTTTTGAAATGATAGATCAGAAGCTCAGAGAAAAATGTAAATATCTACCACTGGCAATGCTAAATTATCCCTCAATAGTTTTGATATTAGTTTTAGTCAAGACTGAATACATTTGAACTAATTTAAATTCTTAATGAATACCTACAACAAAGTATATGTCATGAACTATAAATGAAGCAGAAGCAAAACACTAAAAATAATTTGAAGAATTGCTTCTGTTTCAAAACTTTATTTAAGTTCAGCTCATCTTCTGCAGTATGTCTCGAATAGACCTCATTTTCCTTCCTGGGAAATCGATGCTGGCACTAAATTTCTTTATCTCCGAAAAGGGATAATAAAGATTGGATAACCTATTACTTAGAAAGAGGAAGAACAATATAGAAGTTTAGCATTTACAATTTGGAGGCAGGTCTCTTGAGCTTGATTCTGGTCCTTCTATTTAGTAGACATTAACTTTTATTTGAAAGTGGAACAATTGTACCTACATGATAAGATTTGATAGACAATTAAAGAGAAGGATCTATGTCGAATGCTGAAAATTGTTCCTGGAATGTATTCACAACTGTTTATACAAGTTAGCTATTATATTTTTAAGAAGTAATTTGACTTCTGGGAAGATGGTGATGGAGTGAGAGACATCTCAAGAGGCGCTGTGAGCTCAATTCAAATCAGCCATAGAAGCAACTTTTTGACAGAAGAAAAAAAGCAACAAAAAGGTGAAAAACGCTATGAAAACTGAAATATACCTGATCAGAATCCGGAAGGCTGACCAGGGAGAGCAAAGAAGCCTGCCTGTGTGGCTGCGGCACCATGCCACTGAGTGGCAGCTGCAACTGAGCCAGCCCCCAGCATGGGGTCTACTGACAAAGAAATATATAACAACCCTCTGCATCCCCATCAACCAGAGGTGGAGTGAGCAAATCCTGAACTCCTCTTCCTAGCCAGGCAGCATTCCGAGGCACCTTCGACAGACTGGAACGCGTGGTACGACCAGCTTAAGCCTGCACAGGACCATCCCAGCTCACCTCTCCCCACAGAACTGAAGCAGAGATAACTGCACTCCAGAGCTTGGATCAAAACTGCCACAGGAGCAGCTTCTTGATGGAAGGAAAGAGAAGAAAAGCAGCATAAAAGTGAATAAAGCAGCAGCAGAAGTTGGTCAGAATCTAGAAAGCAGACCAGGGAGAACCAGGGAGCCGGCACATGAACAGCCGCCATTTTTTCTGCCGCCCACAGCAGCAGGGATCTACCCAAAAGATCTGCAGAGGCCAAATCAGGTCTGTTCTTACAAACTTGCAGGGATTTTTATTTTGCTACTCCAAACAATCTTGTTTGGTTTGGTTTTTACTCTGTTTTCACTTTGCATTGCTTCGATTTATGTATGTTTGTTTGGAGGATTGGTTGCTTTGTTAGCTTTTGCTAGACCCTAGATGTGAACACCTGAAACCCACCAAAGACACCAATAGAGCAGGAAGAAGAAGTACCAGAGTAATTGCAACTCAGTACAAGATACCATTCACAGAGAGAAAATAAAAATAAGAAACCTATAAATTCAGAGAAAGTGTGCAAGAGCAGCAAAGTTATAAATTTAAGAACAGGGAAACCATGGGAAGGAGAAATACCAAAGAAACAATAAGTCAACATGACCCCAAAACAACAGAACTCAATGACACTGAATGGCAGAGCTTACCAGAAGGACAATTCAGATCTTTAATAATAGAAACTATACAAAACTTCCAGAAAGAATGCAGATAGCTAGAAATAAAGGAACAAATAAACAAAGATTCTGACACCCTGAGCAGGAATCATAGAGAAGCCTTGAGAGAAGTGAAAGATGCAATAATAGAAGTGAAGGCATCAATACAAGCTATAAGCAGATTACACCACATGGAAAACAGAATATCACTCATAGAAGATGACCATTCCAAAAATGAATCCATTATACATAATCTAGAAAAAAATTCAACAGTATGAATCCAACATCAATAAGATCTGGGTCAATTTTAAAAGAGCTAACCTAAGAATAATAGGCAGAGAAGAGGGATTAGAAGTTGAAACTAATGGAATAAATAACCTTTTCAAAGAAGTAATAGAGAATTTTCCAAACATAGAAAGAGAAGTTGACACACAGGTGCAGGAAACATATAGAACCCCCTTCAGACAAGACCAAAGAAGAGGTTCACTACTCCACATAATAATCAAGATGACTAATGTAGAAGCTAAGGAAAGTATCCTAAAGGCAACAAAAGTAAAAGGCCAAGTGACATTTAGAGGCAAACCAAGTAGAATCACTTCAGACCTCCCAAACCAAGCCAAAAGCCAGGAGGGGCTGGAGTAACATATTCCAAAATATGAAAGAAAATAACTTGCAGCCAAGATTCTCCTACCCAGCAAAACTCTCTCTCAAAATTCATGGGGATATAAAAACCTTCCATGACAAACAGAAACTGAAAGCATTTATGTCTTCCAAACCAGCACTAGAGAAAACACTCAAAGAGATTAACTACAAAGAAGAACTAACAAGTAAATGTCAGAAACAGAGAAACAATAATTTCCAGGAAGCAAACAACTAAGCAAAGAAGAACAAACACTACTGCAAACAGAAGTAAAAACCCAAAATGTTAGGAATTAAAAATCATCTCTCAATACTCACACTGAATATAAATGGTCTCAACTCCCCAATAAAAAGGCACATGGTGGCAAAATGAATCAAAACCCAGAATCCATCTATATGCTGCCTGCAAGAAACACACCTTACAAACAAAGATTCCCACAAACTAAAGGTGAAGGGCTGGAGTAAGGTAATTCATGCCAATGGAACTTGAAGACAAGCAGGAGTAGCAACTATGATATCAGATAAATTAGATTTCAAGCCTAAGCTCATCAAAAGAGACAAAGAAGGTCACCTTTTACTAGTAAAAGGAATAATACAGCAAGAGGAAATAACAATTATCAACATCTATGCCCCAAACATAGGTACAGCCACTTTCATAAAACAAACTCTGCATGATATAAAATCATCCAATATACTAATACTAGGAGACTTCAATACTCCTCTCACATCACTAGACAGATCTTCTAAAAAAAAGGTCAGTAAAGATGCTTCAGACCTAAATAATTCCATAAACCAAATGGACCTGTTAGACATATACAGAATATTTCACCCAACTACAGCTGAATTCACATTTTTCTCAGCAGCCCATGGAACCTTCTCCAAAATAGACCACATTCTGGGCCACAAAGAGAGCACTGGCAAATTCAAAAAATGTAACATAATTCCCTGCATCTTCTCAGACCACAATGGAGTGAAACAAGAAATCAACTCTAAGAAGACCCAGAGTAACCATGTAAACACATGGAGACTGAACACCACACTGCTGAACGAGGAATGGGTCATAGAAGAAGTAAGGGGGGAAATTAAAAAATTCCTAGAAACCAATGAAAACAGAGACACAACATATCAAAACCTCTGGGACACCCTAAAGGCAGTACTAAGAGGAAAATTTATTGCACTGAGTGCCCATATAAGAAGAATGGAAACTCATCAAATAAATAACCTAATGACACAGCTCAAAGCCCTTGAAAAACAAGAACAGTCCAACCCCAAAGTTAGTAGAAGACAGGAAATCATGAAAATCAGAGCAGAAAGTAATGAAATAGAGAATACCAAATTACCAAAATAAGAGATGAAAAGGATGATATTACCACCGACATTGCAGAAATACAGAGGATCATCAGAAACTATTTTGAAAAACTATACTCCAACAAAATGGAAAATCTGGAAGAAATTGACAATTTTTTAGATACATACAACCCTCCTAAATTGAGTCAAGAAGATATAGAAAACTTAAATCAACCAATAAATATCAAAGAAATAGAAACTGCAATAAAAAGTTTACCATCAAACAAAAGCCCATGGCCAGATGTTTTTCCAAGTGAATTTTATAAAACATTTATAGAAGAGCTAATCCCAATACTCCTCAAACTATTCCATGAAATAGAAAGAAACACGAACCTCCCAAACACTTTCTATGAAGCCAACATGACATTAATACCAAATCCAGATAAAGACAGCTCAAGAAAAGAAAACTATAGGCCTATATCACTGATGAACCTAGATGCAAAATTGCTAAACAAAATACTAGCAATGCGCATTCAAAACCACATCAAGAAAATTACACACCATGACCAAGTCGGGTTCATCCCAGGGATGCAAGGCTGGTTCAACATACGAAAAACAATCCATGTAATTCACCACATAAACAAACTTAAAGACAGAAATCACATGATCATCTCAATTGATGCTGAAAAAACATTTGACAAGATCCAAAACCCATTCATGCTAAAAACACTGCAGAGAATCGAAATAGAAGGAACATACCTCAAAATCATAGGGGCAATATACAATAGGCCTACAGCCAATATCGTTTTAAATGGAGAAAAACTGCAAGAGTTCCCACTAAAAACAGGAACAAGACAAGGATGTCCATTATCACCTCTTCTGTTCAATATAGTACTTGAGACTCTAGCCAGAGCAATAAGGCAAGAGGAGGAAATCAAAGAGGTAAAAATAGGGAAAGAAGAACTAAAACTATCCCTCTTTGCAGATGACATAATATTATACCTAGACAACCCAACAAAGTCAGCCAAAAAACTTATAGAACTGATCAACACATTCAGCAAAGTGTCTGGATACAAAATCAATCTTTAAAAATCAGAAGCTTTCCTGTATGCCAACCATAAAACCACTGAAAAAGAAATTCAGAAAACAATTCCACTCACAATTGCACCCCCAAAAATACAGTACTTAGGGATAAACCTAACCACAGAGGTAAAAGACCTCTATAAGGAAAACTACAAAAAGCTGAAAAAAGAAATCAATGAAGACCTTAGAAGATGGAAAAATCGACCATGCTCTTGGATAGGCAGAATAAATTTCATCAAAATAGCCATCCTCCCAAAAGGAATCTACAAATTCAATGCAATACCCATGAAATTACCAAGGTCACTCCTCACAGATATGGAAAAATCAGTCCTTAAATTCATTTGGAACAACAAAAAGCCTAGGATAGCCAAAGTAGTTCTTAGTAATAAGAACCATGCAGGAGGTATCACAATACCTGACCTTAAACTTTACTACAAAGCCACAGTAATAAAAACAACATGGTATTGGCACAAAAACAGACACACAGACCAATGGAGCAGAATAGAAGACTCAGAAACAGACCCATGTGCTTATAGTCAACTGGTTTTTGACAAAGGAGCCAAAAACATACACTGGGAAAAAGGTAGCCTCTTTAACAAATGGTGTTGGCAAAACTGGTTAACCACATGCAGGAAAATGGAAATAAACCCCACTTTCTCACCCTGAACAAGAGTCAATTCCAGGTGGATCAAAGACCTGGAAGTCAGGCCAGAGACCTTGCGGCTACTTGAAGAGGGCATAGGCCCAACACTTCAACACATAGACACAGGTAAAAACTTTCTCAACAAGAACTCAAAGGCACAAGCAACTCAAGGGAAGATCAATACATGGGATTGCATTAAACTAAATGGCTTCTGTGCAGGAAAGGAAACTATCAAGAACCTCAGAGAGAGCCCACAGAGTGGGAGAAAATTTTTGCCAGCTACTCTTCTGACAGAGGACTAATATTTAGGATAAACCAAGAACTCAAGAAACTCACAGCTAAGAAAACAAATAACCCAATCAAAAAATGGGAAAAGGATCTAAATAGACACTTCACAAAAGAAGAAATACAAATGACCAACAAATGTATGAGGAAATGTTCCACATCATTAGCAATCAGAGAGATGCAAATCAAAACTACCTTGAGATTTTACCTAACTCCAATCAGAATGGCAACCATCAAGAACACAAACAACAAGAAATGCTGGCGAGGATATGGAGAAGTGGGAACACTAATACATTGTTGGTGGGATTGCAAATTAGTGCAACCACTTTGGAAAACAGTATAGAGGATCCTCAGATGAATGGGAATGAACCTACCATATGATCCAGCAATACCACTTCTAGGTATCTACCCAAAAGAACAGAAACAAAACTATCAGAACAACGCATGTGTATCTATGTTTATAGCTGCACAGTTTACAGTTGCCAAACTATGGAACCAGTCAAGATGTCCATCAACAGATGAATGGATTACAAAACTATGGGATATGTACACAATGGAATTTTACTCAGCCATAAAGAAGAACAAAATCATGTTATTTGCATGGAAATGGATGGAACTGGAAAACATTATGTTAAGTGAGATTAGTCAATCACAAAAAGTTAAAAATTGAATGTTCTCCCTAATATGTGGAAGCTAGGGAGAAAATGGGACATAGGAGGGACTTCAGATGAAGAAGGAGAATCCTTAGGTGAACAAATAATTTGACTTTACGGAAGGTGATGAGGGGAGGGGGGGCACCCTAGAACATGATGTATATTCATGAACACATCTAAGTCAATCAGTAAACTGACCTTGAGAAGGAGGGAGGACGGACGAGGGAGTGGGGCAGGAATTGGAGAAGGGTTAAATGAGAAATGTGGGCATGGATGTCTTTATCTATACTAGCTTGTACCTAACAAAGATGTGTGATTACAATTCACCAATTAAGGGAAAGAAGGAAAAAAAAAGGATTTTTTAAAGTTACCTCAGGAGATTTTTGATCTACGTAATTGGGAGCCCATCTCTATTAAAGTGGCAGAAACAGCTAAGACATTTGTAAATCGGCTTCAATCCTTGGTACCTACCTGGCCCTCATTTACTTCCTTGCTGGGAGGAGTTATCAGATTAGCAGCAATAGTCATTCTAGGCTTATGCATTCTACCACTCGTTGTATACCTTGTGATCAATGCCTATGTTAGTATACGAGCAGATTTACATGGAATAAAACTGCAAGCACTACCTCGCACAGGGCCTGGTAGTCAATGACGGGTTCGATTTTCTCAGGGCAATATCAACCTAAGACAGGGCTCGTTGAATGATTCATGGAGACCCCATGACGGGTAAGATTAAGCACCTGGTAGGAAATGACCTAAGACGGGCACAGTCCTTCCTGCATTTTAAAATAAAAACGGGGGAGTTGTGGGAGCCCAGCTGGGCCCTCTCCCCCCTGGCAGTTGCTATCTGCATATATGAGTAATTATACTGACTCTTCTGCTATGGCTACATTGGCATCTCAAAGTCTGGAGATTGCACCTAGGATGCGTAGATGAAAGACCCTCCCACTTCTTAGAAAGTAAATATATGACCCTAAAGGAATATGATTTCATGACTCTAGAAAGTTTGCTTTACCAGGCTATGTTAAGAATGTGGGCAATACGTGTAAAACAAAGAAGTGGTGCTATTTGTGTTCTGACAATGATTGATATGTCATAAATGTCTATGTAACCCTGTCGTACTCAAGAAACATATAAAAATCCGTGCTGAAAAATAAAAAATAAATAAAATAGGGCTGGGGGTGTAGCTTGGAGGTAGAGTGCCCCTGGGTTCAATCCCCAGTACCACAAAAAAAAAAAAAAATTAAAAGGGCTAGAGGTGTAGCTCAAGGTAGAATGTCTCTGGGTTCATTCCCCAGTAGCAAAAAACAAACAAAAAACCTTCTTCACTTAAAAATTATTTTGTGAAATTACTTGATAATTTGCTTTTTCTTCTTTTTTTTTTGGTATGTGTAGTACTGGGGAGTTAACCCAGGGGTATTCTGCCTTCCAGCCCTGTTTTATTTTTATTTTGAAACAAGGCCTTGCTAGGTTAATGAGAGCCTCACTACTCACTGAGGCTGTCCTGGAACCTGTGATCCTCCTGTTTCAGCCTCCCAAGTACTGGAATTGCAGGTATGTGCCATCACACCTGGCTTTGTTTTTTATTTTGAAACAGGTCTTGCTAAGTTGTTGAGGTAAACCTCGAACCTATAATCCTCCTGTCTCAGCCTCCAAAGAACTATGATTACAGGCATGTGCCATGGCAGCTAGCTGATGATTTCTTTTTTTAATAAATTCTTGTATTATCATTCAAAAAAAAGAAGTAATTTGATTTACAATGGCCAGAAATTGGTCATCATAATTTAAAGTCAATATGTAGAGTCCACATTTTAGGAAGTATGGGGATAGAATCAAAACAACTGGAGAGCAGTGTCTCTTTGAGTTGGGTGACTATGGGAAAGTGCTTAAGTTTAGTTTTAAACAGAGTCAAAAAATAAATGAATACTAAAAGGCATTGTAGAGAAAAATTATTCACACTATTCATACAGACTTCACTCTGTCTGCCTCTGGTGGGAACATAGGCAGCCCTGATAGTTCCAGGGTATGCCACGTTAGATTTTCATTTTGCAGGCATTGTCATATGTGTTCATTGGTTTTTACTTCTTCCCATTATTTGATATTACATATTTTAATCCAATTTCATGTATTTATAATGTGTTAATTGGATTTCTCTCAGTATCCATCTTTTCTAATTTCTCATTTTTATACTCTTCCCTTTTTTCTCTTTCTCTTCTCAGTTTTTTCTTCTGTATTTCTTACCTCCCCATTTTACTTTTTTCCTCATTCTTTTCATGTCCTAAGTAGCTTAATATTAGTTTTACATTCTTTAATACATGATTTTTAGTCCATTCTCTTTTCATTTTGGGTTAGTGGACTTATATAGAAAATTTTCACTTAATTATTATGCCTTGCTTTTGGTTTGCTCTCAAGCATCTTCAGTTACTGGTAACTATTAACTCCTCTCTGGGAATTGCTAACAGCACTTTGAACACATTGAGTATGTGCTTTAATGTTGAGACATATCCCAGCATGGGGCATATAGCAAGGAGAAAGCAGCTCACTGAAACCATGACCTCATAATGATGGGAAAGAGTTCCATCCCAGTAGATACACAAATCTCAACATTCAAACATTGAATGTATGAAAGCTCATAATTCTCTAGTAAATGAATCTGGAGATATTGAAGTGAGGGAAATGTCAAAGAATTCAAAAAGTTGATGGTTAAAATCATTATGGAATTAAAAGAAGAACTAAGGAATGAGCTAAGGGAGAAAATATAGAATATAAAAATAATTTCAATAAAAAGATTTTGAAAAAGAATCAAGCAGAAGTCTTGGAAATAAAAGGTATATGAATCAAATAAACTCAGTGAAAAATCCTTCCAATTGGCTAGATCAAGCAGAAAAAGAATTTCAGGGATAGAAGACAAGATAGATGAAGTAGTACATTTAGACAGCAATAAAGAAAAATAAGACACTATGAGCAGAATATACAAGACCAAATTTTTTTTCATTTTTTCTTTTTACATTTTTATTCCCCCAAAACATTTTCTCCCAAGTTGTCCTGGCTATAATGACTACTGTTTTCACTCATTACCAGTACAGTGACATGTCCCAGGGCAGATGTGGGGCCAGCTCAGTATCCATGCCTGCTTAGACTGCTAACAAGATTCCAAGGTTGCTCACAGAACCTGTCTTCCATACGACAAAGTGCTGAGCTAGCACAACTTGAATACTACCCTGGCCACCCTCCACTCCAAAATAAACCTATGGGACTTTATTCTAGTACTGATATTTTACAGTTAAACCTTCTCTTGAGAAAACTTTAAGAGTAGTATCAAATCTGAATATAAATCATTGATTGCACTAGGAAATGCAAAATCTGTATACATAGGAACCACCACTTTATTCAGTTCTGTGTTACAATATTATGTTCCCATTTGCAAACACATTCTAGCAGTATTTTGACCTATGTTATAAAGGTAGTTCACACTATAACATTCCCAAAGCATGTTGCATTACAGTTATGTATTTCCAAGTAGTACAAATTCCCCCAGTTAAATGTGTTTTGAGGCTGATCACTTTGGGGAAAAAACAAAACAGCAACAACAACCACAAAAAAATTATGACCATGATTTCAAGATCGAGATCTACTCCACTCCTAAATTCAGTACAAAAATTTAGATGCCTATATTATTTATGATAGTAAGTTATATAGAATCATCTGAAAAAATGGTTTTTTTTACTGCACATATTGGTATAGCACATCAATTCATGTTTAACCTTAATCAGAAATTAAACTGTAAGTAAAAAAAAGAAAACTCAGAACTACAGAATAAAAAAGGATCTTTTCAAAAATTAATTCTGAAACTTTCCTTCATAAAGATAGTTTGGCAAGTCCACAGATAAACAATAGTCTTTGACATATAAGCCAACATAAGGCCCAGAGTCTACCACAGGTAAATCTCAAAGTGACAAATTGGAGTCTGTCCTAATTTTTTGTTGTAGTAAATATTTTTGAAATATGTGGACCACCAGCCAGGCTTGAATACTTCTGTCTACAGGGATTGGTTGTAATAGGATTTGACGCTCACACTGTTAAAGTGTTTGCTTAGTTCTCCTAGATTCCTGGTGCCTTGAGATACTCAGTCTCCCCCATGCTGGTGAAGACTTCTGATGTCATCTGGATCCCTTTCCTTCTGAAAAGAAGCTTACAAAAGGTTGCCCCAGAGCTTCAAGTCACAAGAGAGTCTGGGTCAGATATTGCCTTTGCACATAATCACCTTTCAAAGCATGGAGTAATACAAGGGTAATGTTCATTTATCTGGTAACTCCGGTTATAAGAAACTCTCAGACAGGGGTTAACTTCTACTGGTATTGCCAGAGACATCCCAACACCAGTCTGTACGTGCCCAAGTCCCTGAACACTAGTTTGGAAGCCAGCAGGACATGTCTGTAGTGTGTAAGATGAGGTGTGCGTGGTAGATACAATCTGCTGGCAGCTTGGTTGTTCCGATACAAGATGGCGATACTGCAGGGAGGTCTGCTGGGTCTGAGGGAGATACTGAGGTTGCTGAAGATGAACTGGCCCTGAGGGTTGGGAGGCTGTCTAGTTGTGCTGACTGAGGGCCTGCCTGTCCTCTCTGCTGGTTTGCTTCTTTCGCATCATTATCATGAGCAATCGACAGCCGTTCAATACACTGCACTAAGAAATCCCAGGAGTAAGCACTAAGACGATGTAGTCTTGTAGGCCATGTTGGAGAAAGACAAAGTATAATCCTTGAAGAAGCCACACATGCAGCAGCTTGCAGAAGATACTTCCAGGAAGTAATCTGCATATTGGCCATATATAGTTTAGTTTTTTCCAAGCATACCATTGGCCAGCCATCGTGAGGATCTGTTTCATGTACTGCTTCAGAAAGATAATACTCGATGAAGTGGGCAGCTGTTGGAAGGCAGAGGTTTCACTGGAAGGTTTCTAATAATAGTAGTTCCATATGTAGCAGATTTTTTTTTTTGTTAACACTAGATTCATATTAGTCATACAACCCAGGCTGTTGAGCTGCTCCAGTTTAGGCACATTATCTTCTTTTTCTTCAAATTTACTTGCTAGAAGCAGACAGGAAAGCGCAACTAAGTGTAGCTGCTGGATAGAAATGTCATAGCGATCCATAAACAGGTCCAGCAAATAAACAGCAAGATGTCGGGCAGAAGGGCAGAGTGTGAAGCGATTGCTCACAATAGCAATTACCGTCTCAGACTTAGTTGAGGCGACTGGCCTTTGTACGAAGGCAACTTCAGCTCCCTCTACCGAAGCGCTTGGTGAATGTCTGCAGCCAGCTGTCCTCGCCATCACTGCCCCTCCAGCTCCATGGGACCCGGCGTCGTGCCTAGCCAGACGCGCGGCAACTTTAGTCCGGAACCGCAGCCCTCACAGCCCCAGCTCCGCCAGCGTGCGGAGCTCATGCCGCGGACACTAGGCCGCCAAGCGCCCGCCTCAGCTCCGGCCCAGCGACGGGGCGCTTGGGCCGCCCATTCTATACAAGACCAAATTTAAGATTCATAGGTCTCAAGGAAGGAGTATAAATGCAGGTTAATGGAATAGAAAACCTATTCAGTAAAATCAAGGTAGAACATTTTCCTAATCTGGGGAATGTGATGCACATGCAAATACTAAAGACATTTAGAATAGCAAATAGGCATATATTAGGGTTCACTAGAGTAACAGAACTCACAGAATGCATGTGGTAAAAGGGGGATTTATCAAATCAGCTTACAGTACACAGCAGTGTAGTCCCAAGTGGCTACCTTCACATGGAGAGGCGAAGGAACCAGTGGCTCGTTGAGTGGTCCAAGAGTTGGAGTCTCAGGATCACAAAGACCAATAAGGAATCCCAGTCCAAGATGGAAAGGCCAGGAGACTCTCCTGAGAAATGATGGTGAAAGGAGCTGAAGGCCAATATCCCAGGCAAGAACTGATGCTCTTTTCTCAGGAAGAAGTACTCATGTCTTCAGGCAGCCTTCTTTTTATCCAGGTCCTGAGCTTATCAGGACAGTGCTGCTCACACTCAAGGCAGGACTTCCCTTCAAACGGCCCTTACATAAGCCAGTCACTTCGTCAACACACAGAAGTCACACAATCTTAGGTGCTTCATGATCCAGTTAGGTTGACAATCCAGACTAACCATCAAAGGACATGACAAGAAAAGAAACATTCCATGAAATATTAGTTAAAATGCCAGGAAATCAAAATAAAGAATTTTACAAACTGCAAGAAAGAAGTGGTAGTTTCTTATAAAGTCAATCCTATCATAATAACAGCAGATTTCTTATAGAAATTCTATAGGCCAGGAGGGCATGGGATGATGTATTTCAAGCCCTGAAAGAAAATAACTATTTACCTGGATTACTATATCTAATGAAGCTATCCTTTAGAATTGGAGAAATATAAATCTTCCAAGATGAGCATAAACTAAAATAATTCATGATCACATGACCACCAAGCTAGCATTTCCAAAGATACTTTAAGAAACTCCTACACAAAGAGAAAAGTAAAAATCATAATAGCCAGGCATGGTGGTACAAGCTTGTAATTCCCAGTACTTGGGAGGCTGAGACAGGAAGATCACAGGTTTGAGACCAGCCTCAGCTATTTAGCGAGGCTTTCCACAAGTTAATGAGACCCTGTTTCAAAATAAAAATAGGGCTGGGGGTGTAGCTCAGAGGTAGAATGCCCCTGGGTTCAATCCCCAGTACAGCAAAAATAAAAAATAAATAAATAAATAAAATAGTAGTAGTAATAATAATCAAGATATCATGGGAAGAACAAATCTCATTTATAAACAGATAAGCAAACAAGACAAGCAAATTATTTCAAATTAACACAGAAATAAGACAGAATGACAAGAAATAATACACATTTTTCTATAATAACACTGAATACAAATGGCCTTAGTTTTCTAGTCAAAAGACATAGACTGGCACATTGGGTTAAAAATAAGACCCAATTCTACTTTGCCTTCAAGAAACACACACACACACACACACATATAATAAACCTATAAGCTATATGACAAACTCAAAAATAATATCATACTGAATGGGGAAAAACTGAAAGCATTTCCTCTAAAATCAAGTACAAGACAAAGATGCTCACTCTCACCACTCTCATTCAATATAGCACTTGATATTCTATCCAGAGAAATTAGGCAAGAGAAAGAAAAGATATTCAAATAGAAAATGAATAAGCTAAATTATCCCTATTTGTAGATGATATTACTCCTTTTTGTAAGACCCTAAATGTTCTACTTGAAGACTTCTAGAGTTGACAAATTCAGCAAGTAGCAGGATACAAAGTTAACATACAAAAATGAATAGCTTTTCTCTATACCAATGATGAATCTTATGAAATAGAAATAAGAGAACAATTCTATTCACCATAGCTTTAAAAAATAATAAAATACCTAGGAATAAATCTGACTAAGGAGGTGAAAGAGCACTAGAAGGAAAATTACAGGACACTGAAAATAAATCAAAGAAGATAGGAGAAGATGGGAAGACTTTCTATGTTCATAGATAGAAATAATATTGCTAAAATGTTCACATTTACAAAAGCAATCTACAGATTCAATGCAATCTCAATCAAAATACTAATGACATTCCTTGCATAACTAGAAAAAACAATCCTAATATTCATATGGAAGAAGGAAAGACTCAGAATAGTCAAAACAATCCTGATCAAAAAAGAACAAAGCTGGAAACATTATAATACTCAATTTCAAATTATATTACAGAGCTATAGTAACTAAGGGAACATAGTACTGGCAGAGACACAGACATCTAGACCAACAGAATACAACAGAGACAAACCCACAGAGCCACAGTCACCAGATTCTTGACAAAGGTGCCAAAATGATACAATGGGAAAAAAGACAGCCTCCTTAATGAAAGGTACGAGGAAAACTAGATATCAATAAATAGAAGAATGAAACCAGATCCTTTTTCCTCTACCTGTACAAAAGTCAACGCAGAATGAATCAAAGACCTAGGTATACCAGAAACATTGCAACTGCTAAAATAAAACATAGGGGAATTATTTCATCATATAGGCACAGGTAACTGCTTCTTAAATAAGACTCCTATAGCTCATAAAATAATGGCAAGAATCAGTAAATGTTATGGCATTGGGTTAAAAAGCTACTGCACAGAAAAGAAGACAGTTAGCAGAAGGAAGAAACAGCCTACAGAATGGGAGAAAATCTTTGTTATCTACTCTTGTGACAGGGGATTCATATCCAAAAATATGGGGGTCCAGCCCTCCATGCAGTGGGATTGGGGGGCCTTCAATAGGTGTGGATTGAGACGAGGTCACGAGAATACACTCACACTGCACACAGTGTAGAAGCACATCTGTTTATTGCTTAGTTAATAGCCGTTTTTTATACTCTCTTTTTTGCAGTGAGGCATATAGAACAGGAATTTTTACAGTCTTATTTTTCTAAAGGTTGAGTAGGTACATCTTTAACTAGAAAAGCCATTTCCCATGGTATTTGATGGGATTAAGAAAACAGTAAAGGTTACAAAATACAATACGTATATAAAGATTCGTTTAGTACAAAGCAGTGTTAAAGGTTAACAATGAATAGTCTCTATTCATTAGTTTAAATCTTTACTATTTGTTTAGCTCCTTTAAGCAGTGTTCTTATCTTTTTCTCAGGCAGCTAGAGAGTTAATGTGTACAGTGATGTCCAGTGAAGTTCCAGAGAGACAAAGGGGAAGTGGACAAAGACTATCTGTCTTAAAGCCTTCTTTACTTATAGATAAAATAGTAGACCTAAGTCTCTTTGGCTTATTTATTTTGTTTTTGTACCTGTGTGCTGAGAAAGAACATACGGCTGTTTAGTAGCTAAGCTTGCAAAGCCAGTTTCCTGACTAATGTTTGTATGTGGTTAATGAATTTCTTATGGGTTGTCTTGAGGTACTCTTTTTTCAGCTAAGAGATCACTTCTGTCAGGCCACATGTTTCTAAGAAATTTTCCTTTACAATTAATGCGAAAGCAAAACCCAAAGCAACCAAAATTTCCAGAATATAACATAATGAAAAGTGGGATATGCCACGCATTCCTTCTTTTGGAATCATCTGCCTTGCAGGACTCCAGCAGATCGAGTCTTGCTCAAGATCGAGCTATTAAGGAGCTGTGGCACAAAAATATATAAAGAATTCCACAAACTCGATACCAAATACACAACAACAAACAACCCATTTAATAAATGGACAAATGAAATGAACAGACACTTCTCAAATGAAGAAGCGAAAATGGTCAACAGTTATATGAAAAGATGTTCAATATATTTAGCCATGAGGCCAATGCAAATCAAAACTATACTAAGATTCTATCTCAGAATGAAATAATCAGGAACACAAACAGTAATAAGTGCTGCCAAGGATGCAAAGAAAAATGAACTCATACACTGTTGGTGTATAAGGGAATGTGAAATAGTATAGCTACTATGGAAATCAGTCTGGAGGTTCCTCAAAAACTAGAAATTTAATTATCTTATTATTTAGCTATGCCACCTCCCAGTACTTACTCAAAAGAATTTAAGTCAACATACTTTAGCCATACACGCATACCCATGTTTGTCACAGCACAATTCATAATAGCAAAGTTATGGAATCAGCCAGGATATCCATCAACAGATGAATGGATAAAGAAAATATGACTTTACACAATAGAGTTTTATTTGATGATAGGGTAAAATTATGGCATTTGCAGGATAATGGATGGAACTGGGAAGCATCATGTAAGTAAAATGGACAGACTCAGAAAGACAAGTATAGCATGTTTTCTCTAACGTGTAGAGCTAGAAGAAGGAAAAAAGAGGGTATGTCCTGAGTGTAAAGGGGAGACTACTAGTGTAGTGGAAATGGATCATGGGGAAGGTATAGAGGAAGGAAAAGGGAGGTAATACCAAATGTATTTGATCAAACTATGTTATAAACATGTATGAGTATGGCACAAGTAAACTCATCGTTCAGTATAACTACTATGCACCGAGAAAATGCGTAAATGAAATGAAAAGTCAGGTGAGACTGTCCACTAAAAAATCAGATTTGTAATACTAATTGTATTTGGAAAAATGAAAATATATGTAACTCAAAAGGATTTGTTAATAATAATAATGAAAATAAAATATATAATGAATTTTTGCTAAACAATTCATGAAATGGGATGGGTTCCTAGAAAAGTGAAAGCATGCACGGACTCAGAAATAGCTGATTTCAAACCCAGGGTCCTTCATGATTACATTCAGAAGGATTTCTTAATTGTGAAATGAGAATTTTAGGGCTGGATGTGGGGATGCATGCTTGTATTCTCTGTACTTGGGAGGATAACACAAAAGGATGGCAAACTTGAGGCCAGCCTGATCAACTTAGCGAGACCCTCAGCAACTTAGGGAGACCCTGTTTCAAAATACAATTAAAAAGGGATGGTGGTGTATATCTTGAAGGGAGAATTCCCTTGTGTTCAGCCCCTACTAGCAAAAAGAAAAAAATAGAATATCATAAAATATTCTTGAGCTGGAGATATAGCACAGTGATAGAGAACTTCCTTGGCATACATAAGGCCCTGGGTTCAATCCCTTGCACCGAAGAAAAAAAATCCTCATTGGCTTTCAATAAAGATTAGTTGAGAGTATGTCCATAAACAGATAAAAAGCCTTCATAGTCTGGCACATAGTATTTAATTAAAATTACCCATCCTTCCCCTTTAAGATCAATGTCACTGATTCCGCCTAACCTTACCACAACATCTGCCTGTGGTGCCATAGCCAGAAGAGACTGAACATGCAACTGGTCAACTCTACAAAAGCATTGACAATCCAAGCATACATCTCATTAGATAAAAGCAACAGGAATAAATATTTTGTCCAAAAAAGGAAGGAAGAAGATTCTCCTCTCTAGAGCCTCCTATGTCTTATTGCCAAGATTATGTAGATTGGTGTAACTAGACCAAGATTCAGAGTTCAGTGAAATGTGATGGCCCTTAGCAGAGTAGGAAATCCTCAAGGATTATCACGGGCCTAAAAATGCATTAGACTGAAGCAGATCTGGCAAGATAGAGCAAGAACAAGCCAATTAAAAACAAATTAGTAAGTCTCTTTAAAATGTAGGAACAGCTGCCTCTCCTTTCTGTGTTTTCCAGTTTGGTGTTCCTGGAAGTCAGTATACATGTGTATTTACTTAAAGCAGATGCTTCTGGTCTTTTACCTAATGACATGGGGAAGTGCTGGGGTAGGAGTGTTGGGAAGACCTATTGGACCCCAACAAATACGGCATTTTAGTGAGGCCAGCCAAAGGAAATCTGGCAATTAAAATTTGCATAGGCCTCCTCATCTGTGCAATTATTTGAAAGCATGTTTAACCTACATCAGACCTATTCTAAAAAAATAAGTGAGTTTAATGTTTAATTTTATATTTTTCTGATAGCTACATTAAAAATAATTTAATATTTTATTTATTTTTATGTGCTTTTACTGATGCATTATCATCTCAATATATTTTATTTAACATTTGAAAACAATTTTTCAAGACATAACCATATAAACATCATTGAGATATTTTACTTTCTTTTCTATTGTATTAATATTTAATATCCAATTATTTATACAAGCAGCACATCTCAGTTCAGACTAGCCACATTTGGTTTCTGGCTAGTTTATGAGCTCAGAGCCAGAGATTTTATATTAAATAATAATATCTAGACTGAGTTTTGCTGTTCCTCTTTAATGAGCATGTCTATGTAAGGAATACAGAAAAGTATCACTGCTTAATACAACAAACCCTATCTGATGCTTTCTGAGGCAGTTTTTCACTTCTTCAATCCCTAGGTATCACTCAGGTCTATATGGCTATAACTATCTTATCTGATAATAATATCATTGAAACAGTAGGCTATACAGGGAACTCAGAAGTATGAGGTCAAACCCCACAATAATCTGCCTTTCAAAGCCATCCTGAAACACTTTATAAATGTTAATGACACAATCATAAGGACATAGTTGCTGAATTCATAAGCAAATGGATGATGAAAAATTTATAATTTGTAATTTATATTCTTATTAGCAAAGATGAATTCTGCTACTTTAAACAATATTATGCTTATAGAAAATGATGGATAATAGACAGATGATAGACAGCCATAGATTATCTAAAATTCTTTCAAGTAAAAATGTTTAATTACAGAAGTTTACAATTTCTTCTAAACCATTCAATTGAGGGTAAGGACTACATTGTCCTGACAGGCATAGGCATGGAATAAATAAATCTAGGATGGAATTAGAACCTTAAAGCTTACGGTTCCTTAAAATTGCCTTCCTTAAATTTTTTCAAGATTGTTTTAATCCGTGTGCTTTCCAATTGTTCAAAACTTGAGAAAAAAAAAGCATTATTCTTACTTCTGATAAGATTCTACTTAATCAGGAAATCCTAAGGCACTCACTAAAAGCTCATTATCACATGCTAATTATGGGTCACTGCCTCCTATTTTTTCCCCCATGTTAGCCTATCCAAGACACTATTTCAGGGTCTCATTATAAGACATATTTTTTATTATACTATTCTCAAGGACTTCATTTCCACTATCAGATCACTTCCAAACACTTTGGCCTCCTAAATCTTCCATCGATTGTCCACACTTAATAACATCTCCCAACTCACTTTCTCATTGGCCACTCCTCTTTATATTCTGCACATTCTGTACCTAACAAATTATTTATGCCCAGAGTCTATGGGAAATGATGGAGAGAGACATGCCAAAGTGCTCTATGAAATTTCACTCTGTCCTTTCTGAGGCCAGCCTGGGTGATCATGAATCAGCAGCCACAGACATTTGCCCAAACCTTGCCAAGGAACAGCCATCAGTGTGAATGATGAAATTATGGGATCAAAAACACAGGTATGTGCAATCTGATTTTATGAGATCAAGAACACAGGCATGGACAATCTGACTTTATGGGATCAAAAACACAGAATGGAAATTCTGTTCAGCTGACATGTTAGAAACTCTTGCCAAAAATTGACTAAGTGGCTAAATCCTAAAACTCTGCAGAGCTGCCTGGTGTTACAGATTTTTAGTAGTATTTGAAGGTCTGTTTTGTCAAGGTTAGAGAAATATGTCAAATTAAACGGCCTGTCTTAGCACTTGAATTTGCCTTGGGATTTGAAGAAAAGAGGTTTTTTGGCATTCACAGAGACTTTACAGATTAACCAGCTCACAGCTAGTTGCTAATTTGTATTATTTTAACATGCAGTCAGACCTCAGTGTTAAGATGTAGTAAAAAATACAGACAACTTGCATTATAAGATTTGTAATTATATTTATTCAGAGAGAAAATCTAAAGTCAGTTGTGCATTTAAATAAAGAAGAAAATAAAAAAATTGATCTGGCTACACTATGAGCCCCACAATGTAGGACTGTCTCTGTTTCTTCCCCTGCTCTATTCCCAGGGCCTACAGTGAGAGATGCCTTAGAGATTTCTTTTAGTTCTTTCATGTGTTCATGACTGCTTAGTGAACAATCTAGATGGCAAAAGTGTGCTGCTAAGTCCTAGAATGTCTGTAGTTTTTTCCACACCTGGATGCACTGCTCTACTACCTAAAAGTCAGATGAACCATACTCT
>PVLC010009144.1:0-48642 GCA_004027655.1 Graphiurus murinus | reverse complement strand
ATTACAGTGTGCGCCAACATGCCTGGCTGCTTCCAATATTTCTAATGTGAAGTAAAACATTTATCTCTTCCATTTTCCCCCCACATGGTGCATATCATTGTATTGTATTGGAATCAGACATGTTAGAGGTCAAATTCTGACTCATGTGCTAGCTGTTTGAATTTGTATGATTTTTTTTTTTTAATCTATCTGCACCTCAATTTCCCTGTTTTTAAACTGGTGTGTCTTTTGTTCTAACAAGTGATGTTTATTCTAACATGCTTAGTGCTGCTCTCATCAAATAACTGCTGTCATCTTTATTATTCTCCTGTTATCATTCTCACAATCACAGAACAGGGAGTTCTACTATAAATCATATATTATTAGTAGCGTCTGAAAAGCCTCTAAGAGAATTTTTATTTGGTGCCAGCTTGTGCTTTTCCCCTTTATCTCCGATAAAAATAGAGAACATTTAAATTGCTTCTTAGCTTTGCAAAACAGCTTTTATGCACCATCAACAGCATTAAAGATACATATTAGCTGGGCATGGTGTTGCACGCCTGTACCTGGAAAGCTGAGACAGGAGGATCACAGGTTTGCAGCTAGCCTCAGCAACCTAGAAAGGCCTTCTGCAACTTAGTGAGACTGTTTCAAAATAAAAAATAAAATAGGGCTGGGGTTGTAGCTCAGAAGTAGAATGCCCCTTGGTTCAATCCCCAGTAACTAACACACACACACACACACACACACACACACAATATATATATATGTATATATATTAAACCTTATATTTAATATACATATATTAATCCTGATATTATACCCAAACATACTTTATCAAAAAAATTGGGAAGACATTATTTAAAGTTCAGTTTGTATATTAGGCACAAAGGTATCACTTATATTGATTCTGTCTGTTAATTCAGGAGCCTGAAGTAAATGAAGACCATATGATTTTCATGACTGAAACAGGGTGTTAGTAAGATAGGAATCCATAATTTTATGTATTCCTCTATCTCTAACCATAGAAACCAAACAGGACATTCATGATTGTAACATAGAAGATGATGTGGTACTAAGAATTTTGAATACCTTTTTAAAATGTTTTAAACTTTTAATTGATGCATAATTGTACATACTTACCAGGTACACTATGATTTTTCAATACATATATACAATGTAGAATAATCTTATCAGGATAATTGGTATATCTATCACCTCAAACATTTATCATTTCTTTGTGTATTCAAATTCTCTTTATTAATTATTTTGAAATATGCAATTATTATTGTCAACCATAGTTACCCTACTATGCTGCAGAATGGTACAAGTTATTCCTTCTATTCATCTATGTCCCTGTACCTGTTACCAACCAGTCTCAATCCTCCTTTTGCCCTCCCAACTCTTCCCCGCTTCTGGTAACCACTATTCTACTCTCCACTTCTATAAGATTAACTTCTCTAGCTTCCACACGAGTGAACACAAGTAGTATTTGTCTTTCTATGTCTGACTTGTTCCACTTAGCATAATCTCTTTCAGTCCCATCTATGTTGCTACAAGTGACAGGATTTTATTCTTTTCATTACTGAATAATATTCCCTCTGTGTGCATAGCACATTCTATTTATCTACTCATTTGTTGACAATTAGTTTGATTCTTTATTTTGACTTTTGAGAATAATGCTGTAATACCTGGGAGTAAAGATCTCTTCAACATACTGATTTCCTTTCCTTGGGATACATACCCAATAGTTTTTGTTTTGGATTAGTTTGGTTATTTTGTTTTGTTTTGTTGTTTGAGGAACCTCCATACTGTTTTCCATAATGGCTGTACTAATTTACATTCCCATCAGTAGGATATGAGACTTCTCCTTTCTCTACATCCTCATCAGCATTGGGAATTAAAGCTTTACTTCCAGTTTAATGTCACTTTTTTACTTTTAGCTTTTAATTCAAAATGGTAATTATAATTAGCTAAATAGTTTTCAGCCTTTCCAAAGTCAATAATGTAGAAGATGCAATTTGCAGTAAGGGGCAGTATGTTATATATAATCAATAGTTACTAATGTCTGGCACACAGTATGTGCTGAGTAAGTCATTGAATGGAGTGCCAAGGAGGATTCAAAATTTGGTCTAGAATTCTATTATTTACCATTTTATTATATACTTCATATGTAAAACTCACTTTTATGGTAACACAGATGAAATAATGTAAAAGTAGGGGTGGGGAAGGAACTTAAACATCCAATATGGTTATTTCTGGCCAACTAGAGATTCTGAGACCCTGATGCTTTGCTAGATTTTAAGGGTACAAATCATACTTATTAACACATAATAAGGATATTATTTTATTATTTTTGAAGAAAACAATTTTATATCAATATTGTATATAAAGAAATCCAAATTTAAAGTAAGTCTGAATAACTGCCACCATATAAAGATTAATTGTGAGACTAGAGCTAGATAAAGAACCCCTACAATTCAATAACAAAAAATGAAAAACAAAAACAACTGAGTTAGCATTCCATTACCATGAAAAAAAATATCAGAGATACTCCAAGTATAAGGAGAAAATACTTATTTGGGCTCTTCGTTCAGAAGTTTCAGTCCATGGTCAGCTGGTTCTGTCATTTTGGAGCCTGTAGCAATACAGAACATCATAGTGAGGACCTCATGGTGAAGCAGATCTGCTTACCCCATGGTAGCCAGGAAACAGAGAGGAAAGCAAAAAAAGAAAGAGGAAGGGGCCAATCATCCCAGTGACCTAACTCCTTTCTACTGGGCCCACCTCCTAAAAGTTCCACCACCACCACCACCACCACCACCACCACCCGTTAGTCCCCTAGTGTTGCAGTCAAGCCTTAAACACGTGCTCTTCGGGGGACCTAAGATCCACAGCATAACACCAACCCAGTGAACACATGAGCAAAAGACTTCAATAAACATTTCACCAAAGAGGATATACAAATGGCCAACAAGAACATGAAGGGATGTTCAACATCACTAGTCATTAGGCAAATGTAAATCAAAACCACAATTAAGTATTATTCCATACGCATTAGGATGCTCTTACTCTCCCCCCCCCCCAAATAACTCAGAAAACATGTGTTGACAAAGATGTAGAGAAATTGGTACCCTCTTATACTGGTGAGAATACAAAATGGTGAGGCTGCTATAGAAAATAGTCTGGTGTTTGCAATGATGTCAAAGAAGTTAAACATAGAATTACCATATCATAGTATGGCCATATATATATCCTGCCTATCTAAGAGCATGAAAGATCTTTCTATCTTCTAATGTCTTCTTCAATTTCTTTCTTCATTGTTCTGTAATTTTTATTATAGAGATCTTTTACTTCCTTGCCAAAATTGTTCTAGTACCATTTATTGAAAAATATATCATTTTTATAGACTTACCTTTGTACTATTATAAATGAAATTTTCATATGAATTGAATTTTGTTAAAATTTTAAAATACAACAAATTCTGTGTATATAATAATGTGCTCTGCAACTTTATTAAACTCATGTATTCTAATTTAAAAAATAAGAATTACCATAGGATCCATCAATTCTGCTTCTAATATAATACCCAAAAATACTGAAAGCAGAAACTCAGACACTTTGTACCCATGTTCACAGCAACATTACACACAATAGCCAAACAGTAGAAACAATCCAAATGTCCATTGATAAATGAATGAACAAAATGTGTAATATAATGAGATACTATTAGGCCTTAAAAAGTTTTGACACATATTATAAAGATGAACCTTGAAGACATTATAGTAAGTGAAATAAATCAGACACAAAAAGACAGATATATAATCTACTTATATGAGGTACCTAGAGTATTCAAATTCATTCTACTTCAGAAAGTAGAATGGTGGTGACCAGAAAATAGAGGAAGTAGTGATGGGGAATTCATGTTTTATGGGTACAGTTTCATTTGCGGAAGACTGAAGAGTTCTGGAGATGGATGGTGGTGACAGTTGCTCAATGATGTGAATGTACTTAATATTGCAAAACTGTATAATTAAAAATGTTTAAAATGGTGAATTTAAGTGTATTTTACTACAAAAGAAAAAAGAATACAGAAAGTTATTTTAAAAAAAGGATACATAAAGAAAGCTAAAGTAAGAAAACTAACTAAAACATCCTCAAACACTCCTTTTTCTACAAGTTTTACATTTATTTGTCCAGGGTTTACAGGGACTCCCCGGCAGTACAGGAGACAGGGGACTTACAGGAGAACCAGTGAGTTTATTTATACTTTTCTAATTGTGTTTTTCTCATAATATTCATTAGCTTTTCATTACTGTTGTCCTTCTGCGCTGTGACTGGCATATTTTAGAAAGCAGCATTTATCATATATACCATAGACTAATTATATACAATGAATATATTGTTATATTAACACCATACACTATATAGAATGAATATGTTGTAAGATTTTAATGCTTTCTGGTTTCATGTAGTCAAATTTGGTACTGTTTCTCTGGAACTGTTAAAACTGCGTATCTCCATCTTCAACAAAGAAAACTCTGTTTTATTGAGTCTCATTGAGTCTTAGTAATTTCCTTTCTGAATGGCTTTCTATTCTTAAAATTATTACATTGCTCTACACACATGAACACAATCATATTTATGAGGCCAACTGTATAATAAAAGACCCTGTAGAGAAGCCAACCTCTACATCTGATGGACCAAAATGCACAAACATGACAGAAATGCTGTTGCATCAATAATACAAAAACTTACATCATAATTTCACAAATATGAGTCAATTATATAGTCTCCATGGAAAATGAATTGTGAAAAGGAAAGATCTGGTCACAACTTACTTTCTCACAATTTATTCTTTATTACCGATGAAGTCATCCTTTTGGTTAATCATGTCAGATGTAAGATGCTGTAATGTACTTCTAAGATTCATAATACAATATAGCCTTTCAAACCACTGGGTTGATATTATCATCACTTGACACAAAGGTTTACTGGTGGTCTTTGCATAATTTATTTAGATAGTAGCAGGTGGAAAATTCTAACAATAAAAGAGTATTCATACCAAACTGTACTCATTTTCTCTTTCACATGTTTAACCTTTGATATAAGCTCTCCAAACAATAAGAGATGACAGTATATAAAATTCTTTCCAATTAAAAAAAAACTAAGATATTACCTTGATTTTATGCAACTAAATCCTTCTTGGTTTTCTCCCTATTTCTATTTTATAATTGCCATTCTAATTTTAATATTTATTTGACCTAAAATTGTGCAACTCTTTAGCATGATTTACTTATATCTGTTTCTCCCAAAAATGTCCATAAGCTTCTTGAAGTCAAGAGACCATCTCTTTTATTTTTTTTTCATAGGTATGTGTCTATACGAGAAAAAAAACATATATATGTAGTTTGATAGTATTTGCAATTTTAGGCAGCTACTGAGATGTTAGAACATATATATCCCCTGTGGATAAGGGAGGGACTACTGTAATTGGATTTTAAAATAAAAAGCACAATATTATTAATATTATCACCAAAAAGAAAGAGAGAAATATATAAATCTAAAATATATGTATAATGTTTCTATGAGGAAAACTACAAAAAAAATAATATTCTAGATGCAGATTCCCCCTCCACACACACATACCAAGAAAACCTTAAATTATAGATGTAAATTCAAAATGCAATGTTATAAAAACTCATAGAAAATAAACATAAAAGAAAATCTATGTGAAATTAGGTTTAGCAATGCATTTTTACATATAACACTAAAAACACATTCCATGAGGGAAAAGAAAAGGATAAGTTGGACTCTGTTAATATTAAAGACTTTTGCCCTGCAAAAGACACTGTTAACAGAATGAAAAGACAAGCCATAAACTAGGAGAAAATATTCACAAAACTAATAAAAGACTTGTGTCTAAAATATAGAAAGGTCTCTTAAAAGAAAATATTCACAAAACTAATAAAAGACTTATATCTAAAATATAGAAAGGTCTCTTAGAAGTCAACAACAGCCAGACATGGTAGCACATGCTTGTAATCCCAGTTCTAGGGAGGCTGAGACAGGATGATCTCAAGTTAATGGACAGCCTCAGCTACTCCTTGAGGCCCTCCGCAACTTAGTGAGACACTGTTTCAAAATAAAAGAATAAAATAGGGATAAGGATGTAGTTCAGAGGTAAAATGCCCCTTGGTTCCATCTCCAGTACCACACACACACACACACACACACACACACACACACACACACACTCACACTCACACACTCAAAAGTCAACAACACAAAAAGCCAGTTAAGCCAGAGTTGGTGGTGCATCCCTGTAATCCCAGTATTTGGGAGGCTGAGACAGGAGGATTACAAGTTTGAGGCCAAGCCTCAGCAATTTAGCTAAACCCTATTTCAAAATAAAAAATAAAAAGGGCTGGAGGGGGTGTATAGTTCACCGGTAGAATGCCCCTGGGTTCAATCCCCAGTACCAAAAAAGTTTTTTTTTTTTAACTGGACAAAAGATCTGAACAGATACTTCCTGTTCAGGTACATAAATGGTATAGAAGTATGCTCAAAACAATATCTCATTAGTGAACTGAAAATTTTTTAAATGACACTGAATTTTTTTAATTCACTGAACACATGTTGGAATGGTTAAAATCCAAATTTCTGACAATACCAAATGCTGACAAGGAGGTAAAGCAACAGGAACTCTCAAAAGTTGCTGGTGGGAATACAGTTTGTACAGGCACTTAACAGAACAGTTTGGTGGTTTCTTGCGAAGCCAAACATATTATTATTACATGACCTAGTAATCATACTCTTTGGTGTTACTCAAATGAGTGGAAAACTTATATCTACACAAAAATCTGCACATGAAAGTTTATAGCAGCTTCATTCCTAGCTGCCAAGGATTGGAAGCAACCAATATGTCTCATGTGGTCTATGTTCCTCCCAAATTCATATGCTGAAATTCTAACCCTTGAGATGATGGTATTAGAGGCTGGGGACTTGGGAGGTGATTAGACCATGAGGGCATTAGGTCTCAAGTTAGGTCTCATTAGATGATCTCAAGTTAATGGCCAGCCTCAGCTACTCCTTGAGGTCCTCCTCAACTTAGTGAGACACTGTTTCAAAATAAAAGAATAAAATAGGGATAAGGGTGTAGTTCAGAGGTAAAATGCCCCTTGGTTCCATCTCCAGTATCACACACACACACACACACACACACACACACACACACAAACACAAACACACACTCACACACTGGGAATAGTGTTCTTATAAGAGACTCCAGAGAGCTAAAAATCACTTCTAGGTTGTGTCTTCTGAATATGAAAGAAAACAGTATAGAATTATTCTTCATAATGTATATGTAATATATAGATGAACCAGAGAGTGGAAGCTCACCACTGAATCTGCTAGCACCTTGATACTGGACTTTCCAGCTTCCAGAATTGTGAAAAATGAATCACTGTTGTTTATTAGCTTTCAGTTTATAGTATTTTGTTATATCAGCCTGAGAGGACTAGGGAAATGTCCTTCAAGAAGTAAATGGATAAACAAACTGTGATACACAGATACAATGGAATATCATTCAGCAATAAAAGGAACTATCAAGAGGGACCTTAAATGCATTAAAGAAACCAATCTAAAAAGCTACATACTGTGTGATCCTTATTATATGATATTCTGGGAAAGGCAAAGCTGTAAAGATAGTAAAAAAAAAAATCAGATATTTTCTTATTTTAAAATGCTAGTTGGTTTAGCACATATTTTCCAGGAATATTAAGTAGGTGTAAGATTATCAGACCCATTAGATAAAATAACTTGTGAAAATTCTTAGCATAGTATTTCATGCTTATTAGGTGCTTGATAAGTGTTTATTTAATGAATCAGTAAATTAGGGAATAAAATAATGAATGGTACTCCTTTCTTTTCTTTTGAAGCCAAGCATAGCTTAATATTCTAAAAGTAACACAGATGAATCAACTAAAGATATAATTTTGTTTATATAGAGAATATGGTCACATAACAATATCTTTATGGTATATCTTATTATAGTATTAATTCCATATTTAAATTCATATGTTTATTAAAATCGAGTAAGTTTTGATTCTTGTATCTTGAATTTTATTTTAACATAGGGTCTGCGAGGACTGCAAGGTGACACTGGACTTCCTGGGGAAATGGGAGTTGAGGTAATTTTTTCTGACTCACTCTTGTTCACTGATACCACTTTTTGTAAACCTCTAAGGTAAAGTTAATATATTAAATATACATTGTGAAGAATAACTTATACTGTTTTCTCTAATATTCAGAAAAGACAACCCAAAATTCCATTAAAAGCAGGAATGATTACTCTATGAACTTAATTCCATACATTTAAAGTTCTCCTCTAGCAGTGAGCTCATTGAAATGACGGAACAAAAAGTAAATAAAGCTTTCTCTTCACTAGTGCAGAGTTGACTTGATAGCTTTTCATTCTAAGATATTATATCTTCTTTAAAAGTAAGAATTTTGAGGTAAACCTATTTAATATGTATTTTGGAATAATAAGCCACATTTGTTTTAATTTTTAATAAAATCCAATTAATTTATTTCTGACATTAACTTTAGTACTAAATAAACAGCTTTCTCTCCTGCCCTGCCTCTCTTCCCCTGGCTTCTGCGAAACCCTTTTCTCTCTATTCTCTACTTTACCTCCTCATTAGCCTTTCTCAGTCTTTATAGGAAGCCACCCTTTTTCCTAGGCTTAGCAGTGCTATTATCATAGTAACTTTAATTGCCAATACTATTTTGGTGGCTCTAATTTATGCCTCTCTCCTTAGCAGATAGTGAATTTTCTTAGCTCTTCAAATGCCCATCTAGACACCCCACAAACATCTCAAATTCAAAAATATCTAAACTAAACCCATCACTTTCCTACTCTTCTTTTTACTTCCATCTCAAGGAAAGATAGCCCTATGCCCCATAGTTCCAAACTGAGAATAATCCTAGACTACTCACTCCTACCTCATCCTCTCCAATTAGCCATCTTTTCTTTCTAAACCCCATTGTCTCTTAAACCTACCCTTCCTTTTCACCCCTGTTGCCAACACTTTCGTCCTTCACTCTTGCCAGGTCTCCTTCAACTCCCAGCATTCCATCAGCCAGTGTATCTTTCTTATATCATTCATCTTCTTGAAATTTTTCAAGAGTTCTCATCATTTTTAAGATAAAATACCAGTTTCTTAATGTGGTAAATAATAGAGTTCTCATCATTTTCAGACCTGTTCAACCACATTCCCAATAAAACATTTTTCCTCCCCATGTCCTCCAAGGTTTGTTGACCTATTTCTCATTCCTTGATTATGCCATGCCTTCTGAAGGGAATTTAAACTGTTTAGGCATTTAAACTGTTAACGGCTTCCAGAAGTATCTGCTCTCGTGTCATGAAGTTTATAAGGGAGCAGCAAACAGTCTTCTGGGCACAAATCTCTTGCTCTTGAGCTAAAATTACTTTCATCTTCTCATGAGGTAGTTATTGCCTTTATAATGTGTCAAATCATTCTCTTTTAGGGACCTCCAGGCATTGAGGGAGAATCTGGTCTGCAAGGAGAACCAGGTGCTAAGGTAATCTTCCTAAAAAGTGAAGGAGGAAGACTCTAAACTGTCACCACAGAATCCTCTACCTTTGCCCCATTTTGGCAAACACCCACCGTGAATGAGGGGAAGGCCAGCAGGTGAAAAATGGGAAGTGTTTAGGGATTCCTGTCCCATACAATATCCTTCCATAAACAGACTGATTTTTTAGTGAAAAAAGAGTTTAGACTTTCCCTCTATTTCCTCAGGGAGATGTTGGACCTGTGGGCAATGCTGGAGCTGCTGGGGAACCAGGGTTACGAGTAAGTACCTACAGGAAACCTTTTAAGGCACTCACCTGCTCATTTCAGGGACTGAAAACTTACCAGCCTAAACAGTTAAAAAATTATGTAATAAACTTTTCTGATGCACAATAGAAAATGTTTGTTTTTATTTCATAATTTCAAAAGGCTGTACACTAGACTCTGTTTATATTCTTATTTAGTAGTATTTAGGGTCCTTTTCTCAAAACTCACTTGTACTCTGAAAAACAGTCGCCAAAAATATGGAGTCGCTATGATAGTCACTAGCAATAGCATTAAGAAGAAACTCAGGAATACCAGTGATAATATTTCCTCACCTAACACAACAAATGAAGGATTGAAATCTAACTTATATATTAGAAAAAAAAAACAAAAACACCCTGGAGTCATGCAAAGTTACTAAAGTGCAAGTAATTGCTTTCTGGACTTCTTTTTCGGTGGATTTATGGTTGGCATATAGAAAAGCTTCTGATTTTTTAAGATTGATTTTGTATCCAGACACTTTGCTGAATTTGTTGACCAGTTCTATAAGTTTTTTTATTGAGTTTGTTGGGTCTTCTAAATATAGTATCATGTCATCTGCAAAAAGGGATAGTTTTAGTTCTTCTGCAAAAAGGGATAGTTTTAGTTCTTCTTTTCCTATTTTTACCCCTTTGATTTCCTTCTCTTGCCTTATTGCTCTGGCTAGAGTCTCAAGTACTATATTGAACAGAAGAGGTGATAATGGACATCCTTGTCTTGTTCCTGTTTTTAGTGGGAACTCTTGCAGTTTCTCTCCATTTAATATGATATTGGCTGTGGGCCTATTGTATATTGCCTTTATGATGTTGAGGTACGTTCCTTCTATTCCGATTCTCTGAAGTGCTTTTAGCATGAATGGGTGTTGAATCTTGTCAAATGCTTTTTCAGCATCAATTGAAATGATCATGTGATTTTTGTCTTTGATTCTGTTTATGTGGTGAATTACATGGATTGTTCTTCGTATGTTGAACCAGCCTTGCATCCCTGGGATGAACCCGACTTGGTCATGGTGTATAATTTTCTTGATGTGGTTTTTGAATACGCATTGCTAGTATCTTGTTTAGCAGTTTTGCATCTAAGTTCATAAGTGATATAGGCGTGCAAGTAAATAATTGTAAATAGTTGTACTTTGATACCTTAGAGAAGTTACACTAAAAGAGACAGCCTTGATTTTGAACTGTGGTGGGTAGTTTTTTTTAACTCCCAAAATAACAGTAACCAAGATAACTTTAAGATGCATTTGTTCACTAAAAGACAAATTAGAGATATACATATACATATATAAATATATATATTTGTGTGTGTGTGTGTGTGTGTGTGTGTGTGTGTGTGTGTGTAGTACTAGGGGTTGAACCCAGAGGCATTCTACCTTCAAGCTATACCCCCAACCTGATTTTATTTCTAATTATTTGGAAATAGGGTCTTACTAGGTTGATGAGAATCCTACTACTTGCTGAGGCTGTCCTTGAACCTGCAATCTTCCTGTCTCCACCTCCCAAGTACAGGGATTACAAGTGTGCCACCATGCCTGGCTGGGAGATATATTTTTGCATCTGGTTTTTCTTTTCATTTTCCCTCATCTCAAGGGGGGAGGGTAGGAGCTGAGGGTGATGGAACATCAGTGATGGGGGAAATGGAACAACTGTTAATAAGCACCAGTTAATTTACTTTAAAATGAGTTTAGTATCAAGGGACCCAGTGCTCCTTTAACACCTTCATAAATTGTGGCTCCACAGTTCTTCAAGTTCCACATTTAGAGGGCAGATTCTTGATGTACTTCCACCTTAATCTTTGCTGCTCTGTAGAGGAGAAAATATAGAAATTCAGAATTTGGTAAAGTAATCATAACTGAGTCAAGTTGTCTTAACCCATGTAAACTCAGTATAGAAAAATAGCGTATTTTATGAGATGCAGTAGTTGCACTCTTTGAATTCAAAACATACATCTTGCTAAATAAATTTCCAAAGCAACCAAATCAATATGTTACCATTAATTATTTAGGAATTATTAATGTTCCAGAACCACCTTGTATTTGAATTTACAGCACTGTCTAAATCATCTACAGAGCTATTCAAGACAAATTAAATCATATCATATTTATTATACTGTCATGTCTTCCTTAGAGACACAGTAGAAATAAGTTAATACAAACCTGCTACTTTGTATATATACCAGGGGCAAAAAATAAAATGCATGATATAACCAAAAAATTAATCTTACTCTTTCTGCTACAAATCAGGGTGAACCAGGAGCTCCCGGAGAAGAAGGTCTCCAAGGAAAAGATGGATTAAAGGTAAATTATACTCTTAACATTACGTATAAAATAGATGCTTCATGAAATATTTAAAATACTAGATATAATTGTTTGTACATGCCAAATATAAACATGCTTATTATATAGCATAATTATTTTACTCCATTCCTTTTCAAAAATTTCCATTGGGTTCCAGGGAGCCTCAGGAGGAAGAGGACTTCCTGGAGAAGATGGAGAAAAGGGAGAGTTGGGCTTACCAGGAACGACAGGGCCCTTGGGCAGACCAGGTCGAATGGGCCTTCCAGTGAGTACTACTGGGTACATTTTCAAATACTCGGTGAACTCAGTGCCTGTCTGTATGCATATCCATATAACACACACACACACACATATACACATGTACACACAGATACACACACACACACACACACACACACACACACACACTTTGACTCCCTTAAAATCCAGTGGGTAATCGAAATGTCAAACTGTGGTTTGAATGAGAAACAAAATAAGGACTAATTATGAGCACTCTGGAGACACAAAAAGAAAAGACACTTTTCCTTAAGCCATGGATTTCTGTCATAAAACATTTGTAGGGAAATGTTTTGTGTTGTCTGAGTTTGACTAAATATTTTGAAACTTTATTCATAGAACTGACATTGTTATTGCAGCGTAGTACTCTAGTTCCAGGATAGAATTCTTTGCAAGCATAATATTAGCTATCAATATTTGACATTAAATTTTATGACTTTAAGGGAAATTCCAAATGTCATAGGGAACAAATTTTCTTACCTTGAGGCAAATGGAAGATATGAATAAATAATAAAAACCTCTTCTCTCTTGCTTCAACATTTAGGGTATTTGTAATATTCTTCCATGTACAGCTCTCTGGTTATTTTACTGTTTCCTCTTTCTTATCTAGTATCTTTAAACATAAGAGGTTTGGGGAAATGTATTCCTATCTTACAGTCATCTCTTATGACCCTAACAGAAAATTATTTCTCTTTCCTGTGGACTCTGGCAATCTTCTTCATCCTTTTAAAGACTGAAGTCAACTTTTAAGCATATGTGTCCCTTTTCCCCAGGAAATCATTAGCTCTTCTAAAGCAAATGCCCTGTCTTTACCTCTTCCCATAAACCATTCCACAGTGGTTCTGTGCTCCAATATTTGAGGGCTCAGTAAAGACTGAGGAACTCAGCAGGCATGGTGGCACATGCCTGTAATCCCCATACTTGGGAGGCTGACACAGGAAGAATGCAGGTTCAAAGACAGCCTCAGCACCTGTGTGCATGTATGCCTCTACCAGTTTGTACCTCACAACAACGTATGAATGCAATGCACCAATAAAATAAAATAACAACCTCAGCAACTTGTGAGACCCTTTAGCAACTTAGTGAGACCCATTTCAAAATGAAAAATTAAAAGAGCTGAGAATTTAGCTCAGAGGTAAAGAACTTCTAAGTTAAACTCCAGAACAAAAACAATAATAATAAGAGTGAGGGATGACTCATGAGTAAACATCATGCACACAGGGTGGGTGACAAAATAGTGATTTGCAAAGTCAGTAATCTTTAGGTGTTTTTTCTATACTTGCTTCCTCTGGCTTCTAGCCTCCAAATCATTAGTGTCCTATCTATGACAGACCTTTCCCCACTCAGCTCAGTTATATTTGCAGTACTAAGAGGTGTGCCCTCTCTGGAAGAATACAACCAATACCATGAACAGTGCACAAACTGGCCATCTTGTCACTCACGTTTACCCATGACGGTAATTCCCTTAGTATGGATTAAAATAATGCTATAACACATCTTTCCCAAAATAATAGATTATTGTACCAACATATTTCAATGATATTTGAAAGCCAGGTGTTGTGGCGCATGCTTGTAATCCTAGTACTTGGGAGGTTGAGACTGGAGGATCGCAAGTTCAAGGACAGCCTCAGCAATTTAGTGAGGCTCTCAGCAACCTAGTGAGACTCTGTTTCCAAGTAAGAAATAAAACTGGTCTGGGTATGTAGCTCCGAAGCAAAATGTCTCTAGGTTCAATTCCCAGTATCACAAAAAGAAAAAAAAAGTGATATTTGAAAAATGAGGGTAAGCCAGAAGTGTTTTTGAGCATTGACAAATTGAGTAATTTTTCCCTCTGGGTTAAGCATAGTGGTAAAGTGCCCATTTCTCCTCTGCCCTGCCCTCTCAGTCCTGGGAAACTGCGATGGGTGTCCTGCCACAGCACATGCAGAGTCTTCTGGAGTCCCCCGCCCCCAGGACTGTCTTCAATACCCTTGGTCCAGACACTGAGCAATGCATACTCTCTTAGATACTCACAGAGAATCCTATTAACATCTAAATGCTATATTCCACATCTTGCAACTGACAGAAACTCAGATTTGCAGAAAGCTAAGAGGCTTATACAAGATAACACAGCAGATGGCAGAGCTGACATAGATTCCTTTATATTCTGCCTTGTGCATCTCTAAGCCTCACCCCAGTAATAGTTTGGGTCCCATATTCTGCCTTTCTGGGTGTCTCAGCATCCTCACTGCTGTGACTCAAAGACTGGACCACACAACTTGGAGGAAGGGAGATTTACTTGCCCACAGTTTCCTTGGACATTTTTGGGTTCAGGCCATGTGAGACTGGGACCACGGATCTCAGGGAATAGTAGTGGTGGGAAGTGGAGAGAGGGAAGATAGCACAAGGCTTCACTCACATTATAGAGACGGGAAGCCAGAAAGCACCAGCAACAAGATCAAGGACCATAGATAATCCCTAAGGCTGCACCCCCAGAGACCACCTTATCCAGCCACACCCAGATAAACCCACTCCAATGGATTTATCCACAGCTGAGATGACAACCAAGCCCCACTTCCAACATTGCTACCTTCTTTCTGTGGAGGATAGGGGAACATTCTAAATCCAAACCATTTCACTGAGTTCTTGATAGTTTTTATCTTTTTTAGAGAATTTATTTTTTTTCTATTAGCATCAGGGCTGGACCCACAAAGAAGCCAAGTAACAAATGCTAAGAAATTGTGATTACATCCCTGATAATTCTTGTTAAATTTATGTTTTTATACATATGTATATTTTTTGTAATATGAAGTGTTTGCAGTAGCTCATTATCTTTTTTTGTAAATGTGCTTTTACTGGTGCATTATAGTCTTGTTTTTATATTTTAAAAGCCATTAGTAATTATTCATACTTTAGTGAGCTTAGTTCCCTAGCAGAATCCTAAGATTTGGTAGAGAGGGGGAATGTAGAGCTAAGAAAAAGAACAACCTCAATGTAGCACAGCTTAACAAAGCAGAGAGGGGTCACTCTGAGAGAGATGACGCAGCATGACAACTGGGGATGGGGAGAGCAGAGATGAAGAAGAGGCTCAAAATAGGGAATGGAAAAATGATAAACACAGATTCATCAGCTTTGTAATTTTTCCCAGGAACAATCCTGCCTAGTACACATCTTTGGTGCCTTTTTTAGTAACAGAACATGTGTGTTTCTTTTTTATTCTTTTGTTGTTCTCCTTGGAATTTTAAATGCCTTTCAGCTTATAAACTCAATAAAAATACCATGGCATATTTTTTTTCAAAAGAATTTTATGATCCAAGGAACTATTGCTTAATCAGGCAGCCTGATGTTGGATTTATTTTGCACTTTTAAAATTCTTCCTTAGGCAATGTCACACAGAAATTACCTCGGATTCTTACAAAATAAACAGGAAAAAGAGTGAGAAAAAAAAAAACCTTTTTTTTTTTTCAAGAAAAGAGAAGCTCTTTTTATACTCTTCTTACTTCCAAGACAAATGAGAATGAGAGCTAGATTGAAAAGTAGGGTACAGGAAGCCTCAGCTAACAGATTCTAAATCCAAGCAATAGGTTTCTTTGAGTAGAACAAAACATCCTTGAATTCTATGCTAAAATGTTCAGTTGCCTGAATGCATAACTCTGTATGAGAAAAGAGTTGAAAAGTCTCTGAAAAGAAACATCTGCCTAACTTGTGGTCTGTCAATCATTTCTAAAAATTCTACAACTATGGTATCTAAGATCTAAACACATGTGGAGCTATGAACTCCAAAGTAAAACATATTAAATGAAATTATCTTGTTTTATTCCTTTAGGATAAAATTCAGTTGGATTTATTGAAATGTTGTTTTGTGACCTGTTTAAGGTAGTAGAGGCAAATAACTTAGGAGAAGAAGAAAAGAAATAATGCATCCCTCACTAACAAGCTTTTTTACTGAGATCTTAAAAATGAAGTCATAAAAATGAGAGGAACATCAATAGTTAGAAAAGGATAACATATGCATGGCTTTTATTTTTTGAGACAGCTTCCTTGGAAACCCTGAAAAACAATCAGCTGGGAATTTGGGGTGGATGACAATTGAGAGTAAAGGATTATGTAAATCTTTATCATGTGAATGGTTTCTGTGACTCTGGTGTTAGGCTTGTTTGTTCTGAACTGTTTTATCATAAAGCAACACAGAAATAGAAAGCCTGGCACTGACCACTGTTCAAAACCCTGCTCTCCCACAAAAGAGCTATACATTGCTGGGAAAGTTATTCTTTGGCCTCTCAGTTCACACATTATGCATAATATGGGGGTCAGCACTCCACAGAACCTCCCAAGATAGCTGTGTTAAGAGGGCTGTCGAATTATCATGGCTTTGTTCAATCAGGAAAAAAAAAAAAAAATCTTGTATGTCTATTTAACAAATTCGCTTCTGTATAGGCTTTCTTTGGAAGGGAGTGTTTCATGGCTTTCAAACAACATTAGCTTTCTTAATTTTTATTCAGTGTTATAGACTGTGACTCTATAAAATGCATTTGTCCAGTCATTAATTCAACAAAATTTTTGAATACTATTTATGAGCCAAGAACTCTGCCAAGCATGGGGAGGCAGTGGGAAACAAGATTAGCAAGGTCCCGCATCCCAGACTTTATACTCTGGTGAAGACCAATAATAGATTAAAGATCAATGCAGATTGTGATGATGCATTGATGTAAGTAAATAGGTTGATTTAGAAAATTAAAAAAATAGCAATAAGTAAATAGGGGTTAAGAGAAGAAAAGCCAACTGGTTAAGAGAAGAGAACATATTTCTGCTAAAGCAGTGAGGGCTGATTAAATTGAAACCTGAAGAATTAAAAGGAATCTGTCATTCAAAGAACTGTAGGAAGATCCTTCCAGGTAGATGAAACAGCAATGGCCAGGATATCGAGGTGAGAATGAGCTGAGTATGTTTAGAAAAGTAGAAGGAAGCTATTGCAGCTGCAGCATAAGAGACGGGTCAGAAGCAGCTCATATAGTATTCTAAGCCATGACAAGAAGTGTAGGTTTTATTCCACATGTGGGTAAGAGGCCATTGAAAGATTTCTAACAGAAGAACATAGTTTCTGATGGGAATCCCTCTATAATTTCAAAGTTTTTTTAACACCATCTAGGGTTTTTGTTTTGTTTTGTTTATACTGAGGATTTTAACCCAGGGGCATTCTTCCTCTGAGCTACACCCTGAGCCCTTTTTATTTTTATTTTGAAACAGTCTCGCTAAGTTGGTGAGACTGGCCTCAAACCTGCAATCCTTCTGTCTCAGCCTCTCAAATGCTGAGACAGAAGGATTGCATACATGTGCCACTGTTCCTGTGTATCTAGGGTTACTTTCTATCCAGAGGTAAAATAAGTTATAGGAAAAGATTGAAAATAAATTTGAATTAGAAAAGCATGTGATATGCCAAGACAACTCAATGAGGGAAATAATGGTCTTTTCAACAAATGGTACTGAAACAAATGAATACCCATGTGCCAAACTAAGTTAAACATGTGCTTACACTGTACACAAAAATTCACTCAAAATAGGTCATCAGCCTAAAAAAAAAAAATTGGAGTAATCATCATGACCTTAGATTAGTCAAAGTCCCATCTACCTTCCTCTTTGAACTTTGCTGAGTAACTATGTTGATATGGCTGCAAAACAGGTAATACCTAGAGAGAAGATTCCTTCCTGAATCCTGAGTCAGGATGGGGAGGGGGCAAGAATCTATCACTGCCAGAATTCAGGAAAAGGAAAATCTGAACACACTCTCTCTCTCCTTCTATGCCTTCCCACATTCCCTCGGGGATTAGAGGGTGGAAAGGATTAGGGCTTCTCTTTACTTCCTTTGTGTCTTGTCCTCATCTTTCTACCATACACAGATCTAGTAAAAACCTTGTGGTGATAGACATAAAGTGTGTCTTCTCTATAATACAGGACAACCTGTGTGCTGCATGCTGTAGACTCAACTTATGAAATCTTAAGAGATAGAAGCAAGAAAATTGAAAAATTCTGGCTTAAGACATTCAGACTTTGGGCATATGAACCCCTTAGGCTGAAAAGAGCAAAGTCCTGACATTTAAAAAGGCAAGAGAGAAATATTCATAATTTTCAAAGTATTGCTCAATTCCAGCGAAGATAGGGAACCTGGAGAGACAGGGTTTAGGAGTGGGAGGAAGGAATTTGAGAGTTGAGTTTTGAACACATGAAGTCTAAGATGCCTGCTAGAAATTCAAGAAGAAATATCATTAGGTTGTGTAAGACAGATGGTATTTAAAGCCCTGGGGACAGGATGAGATTACCTAAAGTGAGGAAAGAGAAGAGGGCTCTCCAGTGTTAAAAGGAGGGGTAGAGGAGGAAAAGCCTTCATTTAAGAAGATGTTGTAAGTAGAAAACCAGGGTAGTATGCTGCCATGAAAACACAGGCTTAAAAAACTTTCAAGAATGAAAATAAGTTTTGGAAAAAGTGAAGCAAATAACTGACCATTGGATTTGGCCGTACAGAGGTCAGTTTCAGGGATGTGGGGAGAATGAAAGCCCAAAAGGAGAGAGAATGACAGGGAAGGAGAGAGTGACTAAGAGCATAAACAAGTCTTTCAAAAGGTTTTGCTGTGAGGGGGGAGTGGAAAATTGGTTTAGAAAAGTACAAGAGAGAGCCAGGTGGTGGTGCACTTCTATAATCCCAGTACTTGTGAGGCTGAGACAGTAGGATTGCAGGTTTGGAGCCAGCCTCATCAACTTAGTGAGGCTCTCAGTAACTTCATGAGACTCTGTTTCAAAACAAAAAAGAAAAAGGGCTCACGGTATAGTTTCCATGTAGAATGCCTCTGGGTTCAATTCCCAGTACAGAGAGAGAGAGAGAGAGAGAGAGAGAGAGAGAGAGAGAGAGAGAGAGAGAGAGAGAAAGAACACGCAGGAGAAATGAATGAATGAAAAGAAATGAAGTGACAGATACATGAGATTGAGGATTTATTAAATCAATAATTTTAAGCCTATTTGAATGTTTCTGGGACTGATCCAGTAAAGAGAAACATCAATAGCACAAGTAAGAAAGGGGACTCTCAGAAGAGAGAAGTAAGTGACTGGGTGTGGACTTCAGAGCACCTGTGAGGAGCTGGCCTCACAGGAATGGATCCTTCTTTCTCTAGAAGAGACAGGAGTTAGAATACGTGGGTGACATAATTAGGGGTATCCGAAGTTAAGTCTGAGAAGAGTCACTTTTGACTCCTAATTTGGTTGTTACTGTATCTTAATGAGTTGTAAGGCAAGGTTATTAACTTAAAAATGAAGGGGAATGAAGATTTGAAATCAGAGACAGACATATGTGCAAGTCATCCTACAGAATACTAACAAAATATCCCAATTACACACTTATGAGACAAATGCTTTTCATCAGTGTCAGTACTTTTATTTTGATTATGCACTACAGATCCACAAATTGTTACTAGTTAAATACTTATATAAACACAGTGGTATCTAAACTGAATTGCTTGTTGGCAGGTAGTGTCTCCATGTGTCAGCTGTTACATGTGTTTTTGAATTCAGTACAGATGTGGAATGCAGATATAATTAAGAGTTTTGCGAATTCCTTCTTATACCCGTATTGCAACAAAGGTTTGACATTTAAATGTTACAGATATAAGCCACATATTTTATAAATTAAGGAAAGAAAAAATGTAATCATCCCAATGATTATACAAACAAAAAACATTTAATGAGATTTAATATACATTAACTATCATACTTAATGGGACCTGCAGAGAAATGAATTAAGATTACCACTATTCACCATTTCTATTTAGTATTACTCAAAGTCCCAGCCAATATAGCAAAAAAAAAAAAAAAGAGTTTATAAATTATACAAATTAATGAGGACTGGGATATAGCTTAGCAATATAGTGTTTGCCTCACATGTATGAGCCCCGGGGTTTGATCCCAGCACTGTAAAAAAGAAAGAAGAGAAAGAAAGAATTCGGCAAACTACTAAATATAAATTTAGCATACAAAATAGATTCTATTCTTTTTTTTAACCAGCAACAAGTAATTAGATAGCTATTTTTAGTTTAAATTTTCAGTACATTAAGAAATAAAATTAAAATATCTCAAAAAAATCTCACAAAATATTTGCAAACATTCTGTAGGAAATTTTGACAATTTGAAAAACATGTAATAGAAGACCTAGGTAAATAGACAAATACTTTATATTCATGGATAAGAAGGCTTAATATAATGTCTCCCCTAAGTTAGTTTATACATTTAGTACAATTTCAGTGAAAATCCCTATAGGATTTTTTTTTTTTAGAATTTGGTTAATGAAAAGTGATTTTAATATTTCTGAGAAAGACTGAAGAGTCAATACGAACACAACTTTAAAGAAAAGATAGGGAAAGGTGGAGGGCACTGAAAGTGAGAGGAAGAATGTGACAAACTTGATATCAGAACTTACTGATACAGCTAAAGTAATAAACTTAGTTTCATGTTCACATATAGACAAACAGACCCAGGCAAACAGAAAATAACCTAGAAAAAGGTATAAGTATATTTTGAAATGATGTTTGACAATTAGATTGTACATTATGTGTCTATAAGGAGAAGACAAACTATTCAAAAAATGATGCTAGTACAATTTGTTATCTTAATGGGGAAAAATTTTCTCTCACACATAAATGCTCATGTGCATTCTCTCTCTCTCTCTCTCTTTCTCTCTCTCTCTCTCTCTCTCTCTCACACACACACACACACACATAATTAAATTTCAAAAGACCTAATTGTACAAGTCAAAATTTAAAACTCTTAGAGATTATTTAGGAGAATCTTTTATTACCTAATAGGGGGAAGGGAAACAGTAGGAATCTCAAATAAAACGCTAAAAGAAACAAGAAAATATTAATAAATTTGACTACATTAAGATTACTAGTTTGTGTTAATCAAAAGTTATAATAAAGAGAGAAAATTAGCTACAGGCTGGGAGAAGACATTTGTAATATAGAGAATGAAAAATGTAAATATGTATGAAAACTTTCATATATGTCACAAAAAGGACAGTCCAGTAGAATAATGAGCAGAAGAAGATAGGAACCAGAAATTCATGCATAACTATCCAATAACTTTATGAGTAGAAACACACTCCATTTAATAACCAGTAATGCAAATTGAAAAATATTTGTGACACAAATAATCTCATTTTGCATTCAGTGGGCAAATTTCAAGTTTGATAGTACCAGACATTATAGAAGATATGGAATAATTGGAACTCTTATCCATTGCCTTAGAAATGTAAATTGGCAAAACCACTGGAGAACAATTTGGCAGTATCTAGTATGCTTAAATATGAGCACATATTGCAACCCAGCAATTCAACTCTAGGGTATATACCCTAAATAAAACTCCTGACATAGGCACTCTTGACATAGGATATGCATAGGGTATTTATTTATTTATTTATTTATTTATTTATTTATTTATTTATTTATTTATTGCAGCAGTTTTTGTAACAGGAAAAAAATGTTAATATTAGAAAAATGATTAAATTACGGTTTGAGGACAACAGGAGAGAAAGAGAGAGAGAGAGAGAGAGGGAGGGAGGGAGGAGAGGCTCTCTCTGAGTAATTACAAAAAGAAAATGCTGTGTTTAATTTTTTTCAGAAAAGTACATGAAGTATTATACTGCTTATTTAAAGCTTAAAAAGAGGCAAAATAATGAAATATTGCTTGGAGATACAAACAAATGGTTTAAAAGTATAGATAAGTGCTTTATATATGCATAAATGCTTTATATATGATTGTACCTGAGTGGGGAGAGAGGATGATATGTTTGGAAAGATAGTGTGTGTGTGTGTGTGTGTGTGTGTGTGTGTGTGTGTGTGTGTGTGTGTAGCTTCAATTATGTATACATGTATTGGTCCTATTAAAGTGAGTGGCAAGCATGTGAGTTTTTACTGTATATCTTTTAATGACTTTATATGTTTTTAAATTTGCATAATATACTTTAAAAAGTGCAAAAGTTAATGGAAACTAACATCGAGCTCTTCATTGTAAGTCTAATCCTTTCTAAGATGTACATGTATTATCTGACTAAATCTTAGTAACCCTTCTAAGAGATTTCATTATACCCCTTCTTATTCAGGAAGGAAACGGAGGCCTTTAGAAATTTAATAATCTGCCTGTGGCCATATAGCTATTATAGTTATTAAGTGTCAGAGCCAGAATGTGAAGCTGCTGGAGTAGTCTGAATTGAAAAGCTCACACCCTATCCTCTGTAGAAAATTAAGCAGCCTCTTTTTTAACAGTCCTCAGTAGCTACAAAGAACTCCTCAGAATAGTGCAACTATTCTTTCTACCTCTGGATGCAGCTGTGGCTACAGCAATAGAACATAGCTGCCTTGCCCTCTAAATGCAGTGGCTCGCTCAGGCTAGAAGAGCGTTTGCTCTGCAGCATAGGGCGTGAGTCATTTCCTTGGGTATCTGTTTATTCGTTCAACAAATATTTATCAAGAGCCTACATAGCACAGTGGTAAACCACAATTTATTTCTTGTCTAGATCACTTTTGGAGTTTACCAAGCTTTGGGGACACACATTTGAAATTTCCATTTTCATTTCCAACTAATGAAAGGAATGTTGTGATTAATTATTGGCCATTTTAGAACTTGCAACCTGGCTTGTTGTGAAAAACACTGAAGCCTTCTATTGTTGATCTGCAAATTCGCACGGCATTCCACTTTTCACTTAAAAAAAGGGTATATGGAAAATTTTTAATCTACTTTTAGATAAACAAAGTACCAATTGAATTGAAAATATATTTTAAATAGTTTAACATAATTACCTCCTTTTTCTTCCTGTAATTTTTTCTCTCCTTTTTTTTTTTTTCCACAAACCAAAGAATATCTCTTTAATCTTCTCTACTATAGTAGGATTTTGAGACTTTCCTTAACTATGACTTAGGTATATTTTATAATCCTATTCTTTCAACAAGTTGCTAAGCTCACAGTAGCTCATAGAGGTGTCAAAATGGATTCATGTTTAACTACATTCTCATTAATTAAAATAGTAATGCTGAAACCAAGTAGCTTTCCTCTTAAAGAATAGTTTCATTTTTCCATCGTGGCCAGTTTGTGTGTGAACTTTATAGCTGATAACAAGTATGCCTCTAAATCACTGTGACCTTTTTTTGGGGGGGTATGGTAGTACTGGGGATTGAGTCTGAGGGTATTCTACCTCTGAGCTATACCTCAAGTCCTTTATTTATTCATTTATCCATTCATTCGTTCATTCATTTTTATCTTGAAACAGACCATTCATTCATTCATTCATTCATTCATTCATTTTTGTCTTGAAAAAGGGTCTTTCTAGATTGCTGAGAATCCAACTAAGTTGCTGAGGCTGGTCTTAAACCTGTGATCCTCCTGCCTCAGCCTTCCAAGTACTGTTATTTAAAAAAAAGAGAATGTCAGGTGTGACATCCTCATTTTTAAATAATTAACACCTGGCATCCTCTTTTTTAAATAATTACCAAAAAAGTAGCCCTCCTTTTTACTTAGTGTTCAATTCAGTTATTATCTGATACAAATATTTAAGCACTCTACTCTTTTCTTTAACCATTTATTTCTTTTTCTATATTGGATATTCAGGGACCAGAAGGAATTGTGGGAACTCCAGGTCAAAGAGGTCGTCCAGGAAAAAAGGTAATTTTTTACATCTTTTAGTGCTGGTTTTCTTTCATCTTATATGCTTGGAGTTCCATAAAATGCTTAATGTTTTTATTTGCACTAAATATAAAGCAATAAAGACATATATTTGGCTTTAAAGGGCACATTTGTAAAAATTAATATTTAATCACAGTCAGGAATACATATCATATTGATTATTTGAAGGTAAGTTTCCATTTTGCAATTAGTAAAAAAATATTTGTTTTTCCTTGGTCTCTTGTTAGATAAACTAGTATTTTCATAGATCATGGGCAAAAAAAAGATAAAATGAAAATACTGTGCTCCATGTGCTATTTGGTAACAACTTAGGTAAAATATTTGAGGGAAAAGATTGTGATTATAATTATTTCTAGGTTTTTATTAATATGTTTTTCTCAATTAAAAGGGTTAATGATTAATTTTATTTCTCTTGTAATAAGAGCCACAAATCAAGAACATTTTTCATCTGCTTTGTATTTTACTGGGAAAAGTTGATATATTTATAAAATTCTAGTAAATTATCATAAAAATCATCATTAAATGAGATCAATACTTTATTCAAATATTGGTGAAGCATAGGAATTGTCTCCCCATTGCATTATGACAGTTCAGGGTATCATAATTAACTTTAAATCACACCATATTCTAGATCCCAAAGTCCAGCTCTTATATTTCCACAGATAGACAATTAATCCATTGTTCTCAGAACTTTTGAACAATAGAAGGGATAATAAAAAATAGAAATGAAGTACCTTTTAGTTACAATTCATGCCAATGAAAATAACATCAATATTGAAGTCTCTTTCATCATACATAACACATCTTAAATCAACATTAGAGCTGGGGAGTAGCTCAGAGATAGAATATTTGCCTGGCATGCAGGAGGCCCTGGATTTGATCCCAAGCAACACACACGTGCGCGCGCGCACACACACACACACACACACACACACACCAGGAAATCATAATAAAATCAACATTAGAAGTAAGACAATGCAGCCTTTGCAGCAACCTGTACCCCTGGAAAAGTAAAATAAAGCCTGCAATCTGGTAGGGATATGAAAAATGTCCTGACGGTAGTCACAGTTTAGATTTTCTTTCATGTCTTCTTGAGTATGAATAACAGAACTTCTAAAAAATGATTAAAAACACTTAATGTCATTTTTGTTTTTGTGTTTGTGGTACTGGGAATTGAACCCAGAGGCATTCTACCTCCAAGCTATATCCCCAGACCGATTTTATTTCTTATTTGGAAACAGGGTATCGCTAGGTTGCTGATAGCCTCACTAAATTGCTGAGGCTCGAACCTGTGATCCTCCAGTCTCAGCCTTCCAAGTACTAGGATTACAAGCAGGTGCCACCACACCCAGCTTTTAATGTTGTTTAAAATTAGCTGCATTTCAGTGCTAAAGAAGGATCAGTTGGTATAATGAGAAACAGAAGGTAACCAAGTTTCAGAAGGATCTCAAAATGGTATCCCAAGACAGGAATGAAGTTCAAGGCCAGTCTTAAACAACTTAAAGAGACTCTGTCTAGAAAATAAAAAGTGAAAAGGGCTGTGGGTGTAGCTCAGTGACAGAGACCCCTAGGTTCAATCCTCTAGTATTCCCGCACTACCACATAAACACACACACACACACACACACACACACACACACACACACACACGGGAGAGATTTTTGAAGACATATTTTAAGCCAGTGAGTGATAATTCCACACATGCAGAACTACACACTGAAGCATGTGTGTGTGTGTGTGTGTGTGTGTGTGTGTGTTAAGAAAATTTTTGTGGCACTTAAATTCTCTGTGGAATCAGACTTCTCATAGAATCTGTGTTTTTTTCCTTAATCAATATATACGTGCATACAGATAGACATATGTAACAACATTTAAAATAAAGAAATTGGTTATTTGGAATTCAACGTGAGCACGAGGTATCCCCTACTAAGTTGGTCAAAATTGTCTTCTTAATCTTCTTTTTCCAAAATGACTTTTTTTTTCAAATAACTTTCATGGTGATAGTATATTATTGTTAGTGATGGTCTGTACTACTGTTAACTTAAAAAAAGGGGGCTCCTTACAGAATGTTGCTGAGTATCCTCTGGCGTCATTCAAGTGTATGACATAGTTAATTAATCTAAGTTAATCATAGTTAATTAATCTCTCATGCTAATGTCATCCACAGGGTGATAAAGGACACATCGGACCCACAGGAGAAGTTGGAAGCCGAGGAGCTCCTGGACAAATTGGGGAAAGTGGTCCTAAGGGTGCCAGAGGAACTAGAGGTGCTGTGGTCAGTATTTGGTTTGTTTCTAGAACCGAGTCATTGTGGGTGGAAAAGAAATGCACCTATGCCTTTAAAGCTTTGTCCCTTGATTAACTTTACAGAGAAGGCAATAGTTCCATTGAAAATAATCTATCTCCATGGGATGTGGAGAACTGTAAGCATTCCACAATGCTTAAATGGCTTAGTGGTTTCTGGACATGAAAAAGGAAAGTGGGGGAAAAAAATGAAAATGGAAATAAAATAAATGAGGTTTTTAAAAAATTAAATTATAAACTCCTAATCTAAGTAGGAAAGTTTATATGCCTAGCACTTAAAACCAGGATTCAATATCTGTGTAAAACCATGCTGTCATGGTTTACAAATTGCTTTGGAAATTAGATTTCCTTAAAATGGGTTTTCTTTCTATGCTTGGACTCTTCATGTTTTATTGGGAGATTATTTTTCTCACCAGCTGTGATAAATCTCTGTGGCCTCTATTTATATCCTAATCTTTTACATGAATTTTGCATGATGTTGGGAACAAATGTAGCATGATATTTCTGAACCTATAATAGCTGAATTGTGCTGCTGATATGTTTTGGAACCTGTTCAGAAAATCACAGCAGCATGAAAGAGATGCAAAATATTTAAAAGATTATCCACTTTAGTCTTCTGTTTCATAAATTTACTTAAGAATGCCAGAGTATTTCTTCTTCTCCATTTAAATGTAATTAATGCTCAACTTTCCACCAAAGCTTTCAGAGAACATTGAAGACTGACTTGTTGTCTGAGAAAGGTTTGCCTCAGAATCCTTTTGGGTGTCCGTTCCATTATTTACTGACATCTGACCACTCTCAGCCTCTTATATTTCCTTTTATTTCATTTACTAAAATGTTTCTGTCTTTGGCTCATTGTTCAGAAACATTACATAATATGACTAACTTTTAATAAATATAAGAACTGATACATCCAAATATTGCTTTTGAAGTAGGCTATTACTTTGGTATTTTGCTATTGTCGTTTTTGATATAAAAGTACTCGCTTTTGAAATTTTGACGTGTGTTCCCAAACTACTTTTTGAAGAGATTTTACCAAATTTACATTCCCACCACCTACATTTCATATTAATCCCTTTGGTGTTTGTGCCTCATTTTTCTTTCTATTTACATTTCCCTGGTTACAACTAAGTAGTTTGCACTTTTTTCCTCTGCCTGTTCTTTACATTTTTTTCATTAAGGTATTGTCTTTTTCTTATTGATTTACAACCACTCCTTATATATCTTAAATATTTAATATTTTTAATATGTTGTAAAATATATTGCTAACATGTCATTTATCTTTTAGTTTTGTTTAGGATATCTTTTGCTATGTAGAATATTTTAATTTAATCTTTTTTCTTTTTGGTACTAGGGATTGAAGCCAGTAGCATTCTACCCCCAAGCCACATCCCTAGCCCTATTTTATTCTTTTTTTTTTTTTCCTTATATTGAAACAGAGTCTCACTAAGTTGTTGAGGCTGGCCTATAACCTGAAAATATCCCATGTCGGCCTCCCAAGTACTAGAATCGCAAGAGTATACCACCATGCCCAGCTGAACATTTTAATTTTTACATAGTCATACTTGCTAATATTTTCCTTTACAGTTTCTAGGTTTTATTTCTCCATTAAAAATGCCTCCCCAAGTATATAAAAATATTTACCCATATTCTTATCCTAATACTTTTATAGCTTCATTTAACTCCTTTAGCCATAGATATTTGCTTATTTTTTTTTTTTTGGTATGTGAGTTGTAGAAGATACGTTCTCTTCTTTCCAAATTGATGCATAATTATTCAAATTTTATCTATTGACTAGTTGATCTATTCCTCACTTTTTTGGAATGCTACCTTTCCCATAAACTAAACTCTCCAATAGTCACTGGTCTATTTTCATCTTTCAATCTGTTGGTCTGTTTGGGGATCCATACCATACTATTTTACTTATTATACTATTATATTATCTTTTGAGATCTGTTAGAGCAAAAATTTCAGTTTTCAGACAAGTTTGGCTCTTACTATGATTTCTTTTTTCATATGAACATTAAAATGAGCTCATCAATTTTTGCTAATATAGAATTTTTCTATAGAAAATCATCCTGTTTCTTCACATTTACTTATATCTTTTTATGTATCCTTTAATAAAGCTGTATTATTGAATGTAGGGACATTCTACCTCTGAACTACACCCCCAGCCCCATTTTTAATTTTTTGTTTAGAAACAAAGTTTCACAAGGTGCTGAGAGCCTTGCTAAGTTGCTGAGGCTGACTTCAAACCTGCCAACCTCCTGCCACAGCCTCCCAAATACTGGGATTACAGGCATGTGCCACCACACCTGGCTCTTTCTATTCTTAAATGAGAGTTTTAATCACAGAAAATGTTAAATTATATTAAATGCTTTTATATTTGTACAGATAATCCCACGATTTCTCTCCTTCATTAATATGAGGAAATTCCTTAATTGGTTTCAAAAAGTCTAATCAACTGTGAATTTTTAGGATAAATCTTATGTATGCTTGTATTATTCTTTCACTACTGCTGTATTCGATTTTCTAATGTTTTATTTGAGAATTTTGCAGGAGCCAGGTAAAGTGGCACATGCCTGTAGTCCAGGTTGATCAGGAAGCTGAAGGGGGAGGATCACTGAAGCCCAGGAGTTTGAAAACAGACTGGGTAACACAGCAAAACTCCATCTCAAACTAACAAAAAAGAAATTTTCAATGAATCAATGAATTTATAAGCAAAATAAGTCTTTAGGTTTTGTTTGTTTTAATGTGTAACATCTTTAATTGGGTTTGGGGAAAAGAGCTGAGCAAGTCTTATGAAATGGATTAGTAAGTTTCCTATGATTTTCTGTGTGCTATTAGAGCATAGATATTTTCTATTCTTTAAAAGTTTTGATAAAATGTGCCCTTAAAACAATCTGGGCCCCATATTTCTTTAGTAGTAAGTCTTTGACTATCTTTTCAAATTTCTTTCTTGAATAATTTTTTTAACTTTTTTTCTTTAAAAAAATATTTAGGTTTTTAAATTTAGTAGGTAAAACCCATATTTACTACTTTCTTTCATACTTTTATTGGTATATTGTAATTATGCAACTTAGTGAGGTTCAAAGGCATACAACCAAACCTGCATGCAAGTCTAAGTGTGTTTCCCTTCAGGCGCCACCCTGCTACCCAGCCCTCCCTGTATATAACCACAACATTGGTAGTGGCACCTTCATACATGAGCAGCATAATTTGAATTGTTTCTTTCATCAGTTCTTCTCTTTTCCCTCCCCAGGATTCTCCTCCCCTCCCCTCCCCTCTCATTATTCCACTGGTCATTTTCCTCAATCATCTAAAGTCTGTCTGTTTCCTGTTTTCCCTCTGGGTTTCACATATGAGGACAAACATATGACCCCTGTCTTTCTGAAACTGACTGATCTCAGCATAATATTCTCTACTTCCATCCATTTTCCTGCAAATGACATAATTTTGTTGTTCTTTATGGCTAAGTAAAAGTCCACCTTTTCATTATCCATTCATCTGTTGACAGACACCTAGGTCAATTCCGTAATTTGGCTATTGTGAATTGTGTTGCTATAAACGTGGGTATGCATATATTACTATAATATTCTGACTTTAATTCTTTCTTTTAAGCTGGGTCATATGGTGATTCCATTCCTAGTCTTTTGAGGAAACTCCATATGGATTTCCATAGTGGATGTACTAATTTTCAGTCCCACCAACAGTGTATATGAGTTCCTACTTCCCCACAACCTTGTCAGCACTTTTTTAGCATTTGTTTTTGTTTTTATTCTTGATTTCCATTCTAACTGGAATTAGATGGGATCTGAGTTTTGTTTTGATTTGCATTTCCCTTATTTTTAATGATTTTGAAAATTTTTTATTATACATATTGGCCTTTTGCATGTCTTCTTTTAAGATGTGTCTATTCCATTTAGTTGCCAATTTTTATAGTGTTAAGCTATTTAAGTTATCTGGATAGTCTAGATATTAGTCCTCTATCAGAAGAGTAACTGTTAAATATTTTCTCCCATTCTATAGACTCTCTCTTAAGACTTATCATGGTTTCCTTTGCTATACAGAAGCTTTTAAATTTGATGCCATCTCATTTATTAATTCTCAGCTTTATTTCCTGAGCTTTGGGGGGTCTTATTGAGGAAGTATCAACCAGTGTCTATATGTTAGAGAGCTGATCCTATTCCCTCTTCCAGTAATTGCAGTTGCTGGTCTAATCTATAGGTCATTGATCCATTTTGAGCTGACTCTTGTAGAGGGTAGAGATTGGAATCTAGTTTCACTCTTCTACATATGGATGTCTAGTTTTCCCAGCACTACTTGTTGGAAACATTGTATTTTTCTCAGTAGTTTTTTTGTTTTGTTTTATCTAAAATCAACTATACGCATGAGGATTTGTCTCTCTATTTTCTATTCTATTCCATTGATCTATGTATCTGTTTTTATGCCAGTACCATGTTGCTTTTATTACTATAGCTCCATAGTATAATTTAAAATCAAGTATTGTGATGCCTCCAGCATGGTTCCTATTTCTCAGAATTGCTTTGCTATTCTGTGTCTTTTGTTTTTCCATATGAATTTTAGGACTTTTTTCTAGCTTTGTAAATAATGGTATTTGATAATGACTGCATTGAATCTATAGATTGCTTTTGGTAGTGTGGTCTATTTGTGATATTTATTCTGCCTATCAAAGAATATGTGGGGTTCAATTTCTAAGGTCTTCAATTTCTTTCTTTTCTTTAGTGTTCTATAATTTTCATTGTAAAGGTCTTTTGCTTCCTTGTTTAGATTTATTCCTAAGTATTTTTTTTAGGTTACTGTGAATGGAATTGCTTGTCAGATTTATTTTTAGTGAATTCATGGTTGGTGTATAGAAAAGCTAATGTTTTTTTTAAGTTGGTTTTGAAGCTAGGTACTTTGCTGAATTTGTTTATCAGCACTAGAAGTTTCTGGTTGAATGTTTTGGATCTTCTAAATGTAAAATCATGTCATCTGTGAACAGTGATAATTTCAGTTCTTTCCCAATTTGTATCCCTTTAACTTCTTTCTTTCTCTTGCTTTATTATTCTGGCTAGAATTTCAAGTACTATATTAAGGTAAAAGTGTTTATTGTGGACATCCTTGTCTTGTTCCTGATTCTAACGAGCATTCTTAAACCCAGCATAGTGGTGCATATTTGTAAATCCCAGTAGTTGACAGGCTGAGACAGGAGTATTGCATGTTCAAGGACAGCCTCAGCAAATGGTGGTACTCTCATTAACTTAGCAAGACCCTGTTTCAAAATAAAAATAAAATAGGGCTGGTGGTATAGCTTGTGCATCTATTGAGATGTTCTGTGTTTTTTGCCTTTAGTTATATTTATGTGATGAATTACATTTATTGACTTGCATATTTGAACATACTATTTTCTTATAATTAAAATAATTTAGAGCAAGGGTATATCTCAGTGGTAGAGTACTTGCCTAGCATGTATGAGGTACCAGGATTCATTCAATCCAGGATTACAAAAAAATAAAAATGCAAAAAAACTTTTCACTAGGAGTATTAATCTTTCATTTATGTGGTTTCTCCACCTGTAAAATATTGATAATTAGTAATTATGAGGTGATTATGATAGATAAGTTATCAGCAGTTCTGTTTTAGTAACTTTGACCAGAATTAAAACTATATGCATCAAAGCCTATGGAACCATTGTGAGTATGCAGTTCTCCTGGATCCCACATAAAGACATTATCAAAAACTCTCTGGCTTTACTTCCCTGTATTCAGTGATACATGTCTACCACAAACTTTTACAGTTATAAACTACATTTTCAAGAATTTTCTAGGGACCAGAAGTATTCTGACAACTGAAAAAAACAATTTTAATGCAGGTAAGTACATTCATACCAGAAGTAAACCAGAGTTATTTTTTGTGGAACGTCTGTGGTTCAAAAGAAAAATAATGACAAAAGTTGGGGTGTTGTACTGTTTTTTTTCCCGTTTCAGACTAGGTAGAATTTTAAACCATGAAAACCTAAAGGTAAAAATTGAAATAAAATGCATATAAGTTTAATTATTTAAATAATTCTCTCTCACTAATAATTACTTTGTTTTTTAGGGTCCTATAGGATTGATGGGAGCTGGTGGAGAACCAGGAATTCCAGGATATAGGGTAAACTTAAAAGCTATATACATTATATATATATAAACATTTATATTAAAAGATGATATCCCAAATATGAAAATTAAGATTAAATCTTCGAAAAAAAACCTTTCTAACATATTTCATTCTAATATTCCTTTAGAGTGAATCCTATGTTTCATTTCAGAATAGTACAATATCTAATAACATGATCTTGGTGACATTAAGTATATCATGAACAAATAACATAGAGAGTATCTACTTATCATCTTCTTCATATAGGGCCAGCAAGGTCAACCAGGACTCCCTGGACCACCAGGACCTAAAGGAGAAAAGGTACATGTGTATACTGGTATTCTAATTCTAAATTTAAATATTGAATTTATCTTTTTTTATTTCTGAAAGAATGCATGAAAACATTTTCAAGGAATAAAAGAACCACTTTTCAAGTTGGAAAATTTGTATATGCTAGAAGAACATAAATATCAAAGAGCTAAAATTTAAATAAATTATTAAATATTTTCTTATTAAATATGGTTAATATTGTTAAACATTAAATTATTATTTGGTATTATAAATAACATAAAATATTATTATTATATCTCCACTAAAATATATTCCATAGGTTACTTCAAGATTCGGCTGAAATAATATATCTGAAAGTGTTTAGTGACCTATAGTTTATAAAAGTAAAATTAATTACTTATTGAAAGAGATTGTGAGACTCTAATATATAATGCTACTTTTTATTTTATACAATTGTTTTCTATTTGTTAACTACATTACTTATTGAAAATATTGTGAGACTCTAGATGGCTATAGTGCCTTTATATTGATATATTTTAATGAGTTAGGAATAACTGCAATAGTACTCTCTATAATATTATTAAAAATTGACACATTGAAAAAATTCCTAAGATGCTTTTTATGTAATTAAAACAGATTGACACTTTCAAGAAGAACCATATACAAATTATAACTGTATAAAATATCATATGCTTACTTCGTTAGATAAAACTTTTCCACTTAAAAAAACAAAATCAAATTGTATATTCCCTAACACATAAGAAATTAAAAGCCTATGTATTGTTAATGATACTTTATTAATTTGGTTTGTTAATAAATCATCATTTTCATTTTAGGGTTACCCAGGAGAAGATAGCACGATCCTGGGACCTCCTGGGCCTCGAGGTGAACCAGTAGGTCTTTTTAAAAATTATTTTGACACTTCAAGGTGAAAGGCACTAATAAATTCACTATACCAATATCATATTTTTGCTGATATTGTTGTTGTTATTTTAGGTCTAGGGATTGAACTCAGGGACATTTACCTCTCAGACACTCCCCCAGCCATACGTGTGTGTGTGTGTGTGTGTGTGTGTGTGTGTGTGTGTGTGTATAATTTTGAAATACAGTAGCACTAAGTTGTTGAAAGTCTTGCTAGGTTGCTGAGACTGGCCTCAAACCTGATATCCTCCTGTCTTAGCCTCCCAAATACCAATCTCATCTTTTTAAAGAGTTTTATTTTGCTAGTTTTATAACATGGTATACATAGAAGTATTTGCCATCATGAAATCTAAATAATGTGAAAGTATTAATTTGAAAAATATGTATGTCATCATCCTTAGCCTAATATATAGGTTTAAGACAGTAACTTCTGAAGTATAACTTTCAGCATTGAATACACAATAACTTTCTAGAGAAATTATCCAAAATTTATATACTCTAGACTTTTTAGAGAAAACATTTTTATTAACAAATTCAGATTTATTTCTAGAGTATTAAAATCAGATCTTTATACTTTTGATAATTTATACACAGTTGCCAAGTCATTTTAAACTCATATAACCAATTATTAGAACCAATAACCTTCAAAGATCATGGACCAGCCGGGCATGGTGGCACACACTTGTAATCCCAGCATTTGGGAGGCTGAGACCAGAGGATCCAGGTTCACGGCCAGCCTCAGTTGCCTAGGGAGGCCCTCTGCAACTTAGTGAGACCCTGTTTCAAAATAAAGAATAAAAAATAGGGCTGGGGCTATAGCTCAGAGGTAGAATGCCCCTGAGTTCAATCCCCAGTACCGCAAAGAAAAAAATATATATATATATCATGGACTTATAGTCTTCTAATTAAGAATTTTAAGGTCTTACTATAATGATAGATAATGATAGCTTTTGTAGCTATTGTAGCTTTGATTGTCTGAATAACTATCTCTTTATTCATGTTTGACTAAAACAATGTCTAAAGAACATATGTAAATAAAATGGGTAAACTAGAAATGACTAGTACTCATAAATAAATAAAATTCATTATGTCTTCCATTTTTCACATGGTATCATTTAAAATAAAAGAATCCTAAGACACAGAATCAGACTATGTAGTCACTTCTGATATTTCAGTTTGGCTCTTATCTAAGTAAATGTAAAAATTCTAGAATTTTTCTAATTAAATCAAGCCATCTCATGTAGAGGCAGTTCTCTATACAAATATGTAAGTTTTTATCAAATATAATCTAGTCTGTCTAAACCATCAAGTGAAGGAACTATATAGAAATAATGTAAACATTTTAAAGCAAATTAGGGAAAAATTGACAAATGGAATATGATAGTATTTGTTTTTCCCAGATTTATGTATCTCAGAGTCAAAAAATGCCAGCTAAAATATTATAAGTACATATGTATTATAATTATAACATAGCTGTGATGGTTTTATCTAGTAAACATAATACAGGAATGAAACTTATACCAAAAAAACACAAATAATTAGAGTCAGAGATTATTGTCTTTATGTTATATCTACTAATTTTATTCATATAAAAATGACAGAATTTATCAAATAATAAGTTCCATAATTTTGCCAACTACTTTCAATCTAATTTTCTGTTCAGACAGTAGGTCCTAGTATTGATAAATGATGTTTTAAACTTCATATTAGGATAGACACTTTGAATAGTTTGTCATATCTAAGATTTTATATTAGAAATGCTTAGAAAAAGTTAATAAGTCTGAGTTTATTAGGTAGTTTCTGCCTTAAGAATATTTTTTAAATTGGTTGGTACCTCAAGAATTAAAAATTCCACAGATTAGAAATAAGTGATGAACTTTTGATGAAGATAAAGTAGAATTAATCATTAAATATTTTAGAAATTATTTAAATATAGTCTCATATAATTAAGAGAATTAAGTAAGTGCCTGAACAGTTATGCTTAAATCTTTTTCAATCAGTTTAACATTAAGTAAAAATGCAAATTATTTGGCATAATTTACAATATGCTATACTTATCAAAAATTCATATTTTTAACTGGACATTATTTCTTTAGTATTTTTCCTAGAAGAGTCATTATGTGATTCTTTTTATATAATTCAGTGCTTAGCACATTTTAATGTTCTTGGTGTCATTGAAATTCAGTCTTTTAAATTATTTAGTAGAACTAGAGAAATTATCATACATTAGATTTTGTATTTTTGGCAAAAGAATAAATTACGCTAATTGTATCACCTGCATTCAAGAATATGAATTGATTGTATTTATATGTGGTCTCTGTAGGGTCCAGTGGGGGAACAAGGAGAGAGAGGAGAGCCTGGAGCAGAGGGATATAAGGTAATTACTGTCAGGTATACGCCTTGCTTCTAAATTTGAGTAGGCTTGTCTGTGGTTCTGCTTAGCTTCAAATGAAAATAAGCATCAGTGGGATAATTAGTAATGTCTTGAGTTTTGTTTGTTTGTTTGTTTGTTTTACCATAGAGGAAGCCTAGCTTTTTCTACATTCTGTAATTTTTTCCTAAATTCATCTGTCTCTTCCCACTACTGCTTTTTTTCTCATCATTCAGCTCTCAGCTAAAATGTTACTGCTTCAGAGGCCTTCTCCAACTGTCCAATTTTAAATAGATATATAGTGATCATTTTGTATGCCCTACCTAAAATAGATCTATCAGTTTGTATCATATTACTTGATTTTCCTCATGACATGTTGAGCTATATCATCTTACCACTTTTTTATGCATTTGTTTCTTTGCTTATTATCTGTTTTCATCCACCAAAAATGTAAGATCTATGACAATAAGAATCTGGTTTCTCTTTCTCATTAGATAAATACCTTTCTCTCACGACTTAAATCAGTTCTAAACCTCTACTATTTCTTAGAAGGATTTTATAAGATGAACTTTATCACCTAAAACTATATTAGACTGTGGGTAAAACTTATCCAAATTCTTTTTGTAAAATCACATTGATATGAGGATGTCTAGGATCCTTGCCTTACAGCTCTTCTTTTTGTTTACATTGCCAATTGTTAAACAACATAATCATCTACTAATTCTCTCCCTGTAGTTCCTACCTTATTTCTTTGCTCACAACATTATCTGCCTACTTCCAACATTATATCATCTTTACTTACATAAATCTTAAATATCCTTTATGTTTTAGTTCAAAGTTCCCTATCCCCTGACCCACTCTGTCATCTTTCCCTCTTCTATAGTCCTACATTATTTTTTTATTGTAATAATTCGTGCTTTGTATATATACATTTTTGTTAGGTACAAATTGATATAGACAAATGTGCACACATTTCTCATCTGACCCTTTCCCCAATTCCCACCCCGCTCCCTTGCCCTCCCTCCCTCTCAAGTTCAGTTTTAGTCATCCAAAAAGAATCTTTTACCATGTTCTGTTGGTATTTTGTATTAATTGTGTTTTTTTTTTTAATGTGCAGGTATCTTAGCTCCCAAATTTGGATGCAACTTCTTTCTTTCCTGTACAATATCTAGTTCTGAGCCCTGGATATAATATGCTTTTAATCATGAATCGATAGGTTAATTTATCCAGTAAATCCCTCTGTCATGGTAAAATTTCTGTGATCATTTCTAAAATGCAGACTTATATTAGTCAGACTGAATGGACAATGAGTAGATAGATAATTGTCATTATTAAACTGGTTTTTTCAAGGCATTTTGTCTGAATTATTTCAGAGTCCTCTCAAACCCATTCTCCACCTAATGTGCTTTGTCACATGAATCTCTGTTTATTTCCCATTCTGTTCCCTCTGCCAAAATGTCCTCACTTTGTGCCTGGAACACTCATCATTTAAGATTGAGCTTATCATCACTTCCCTTATAAAATCCTCTCCAAGTTTCCTTTGGCTACCCAACTCATCCCACCACTAATATCTTCGGGCAAAATCCACCATTTCCCATAAGCTCTTTTACATGATTTTATAATAACAGCTAGTATCGCACAGTTCGTTTTCACCACAGCATAAACATGGTCATTGTCAATTTTTATTGGGATGGACCAGAGTAATTATAGTGAAACTCCTAGAAAGCCAGTTTGTCTTTGGTGTGATTTGTGTTCATCCTTCACAAAGCCAAGAGATGTAATCGGGTATTTTGTGATCATTCTGAAACAGTCCCTGCGCTACTTACTACTGACAAGGTTAGCAACAAAGCCATAATTGGCCACAGTAGTTCTGAGTTTTGTAGTTTGCTCATATGCTCAGTCTCACTTCACTTTATAATTCTATCTTTTCAGCATGTACTTCTCTTCCAAATCCTATTTGATATGTACCCTACAAGGAGTTATATTTATTTATACTGCTCACCCTCTTGATTATCCTGATGCTGCTATTTGCTGACTCTGTTTATGTTGTGCTGCTAAGGGCCATGTGTAATAATGGTTTTCTTTTTAGTGTGGCCATGTTGTATATAGCATTTCAAAGTAGCCTTTCTCTCTTGCCACTATTCACTTCCTTAAACAGAATTCATTTTCTTTATCAGGAACTTAAAACCATAAATAATTGCCTCACAGGATCTAAAACTATTGCTATCCTATCCCTATCCATCCCTTCTTGTCCTGGCCTTTAAAAAAGATGAGCCTCATAACTGTCTCTGGTAAGGCATTCTTTCTGTGACATACAAAGAGTAGGAAAAAGGGAATCTTAGTGAAGAGGACAGTAGGGAAGGGGATAAAAGAGATTTCATGCAGAATTCTTTGTACATAACTTTCCCCTGACATGCCCCTGGATTATTGCTAGTTTCTGTTTACACAGTTGAAAAGAGAAATGTGGTAGGTCAGCATTCCTTCTCAGGAAAACTAGAGTGATGACAGATTGCTGAATGTCAGAGTCATTTGATATTTCTTGGTACTACATACAACAACTGCTCCCAGTCTTCAGCCTAGTAAACCTCCTTTCTAAATGACTGTGAACCAGTTTGTATAAATGGTGACCACAGGGAGATAGGTTATATAAAATATATTGTATAAATGGAGACAACAGAAGAAACAGGTTGAAAAGAAGAAACTTGTTCTTAAACTCTTTATTCCTTTAGTTATTGGCTATACCATTGGCCCTCCACCTCCACAGTTTCAACTAGCCACAGATCAAAAACATTCTAAAAAAGTTGCATCTGTACAAAACATGTACAGACTTTTTTTCTTGCCATTACAGTATGGCATACAGTATAACAACATTTACATTGTAGTAGGAGTTACAAGTAATCAAGGTATGATTTAAAGTAGATGAGAGGATATGCACAAATTACATGCAAATACTACATTTCAAATAAGGGTCTTTTTGAACATCCTGTGATTTGGGGTCCTGGAACCAATCTCCCCAGGATATCTATGAATAGCCATTTTAATTTCCTGGGATTGCCATAACAAATTGCCACAAAATGGAAGGCTTCAAACAACAGAAATCTTTTCTCTCAATTCTAGAGAACAGGAATCCAAAGTCAAAATCAATGTGTGGGCAAGGCCACATTCCCTAGTGGTTCCAGAGGAGAATCTTTGCTTGCCTCTTCCAGCTTCCAGTAGCTGACAGCATTCCTGTGGCTGCACCTTTCCAAACTCTACCTTTTCACCTGGCCTCCTTCCCTGTTGTTTCTGGTCTGCCTCCCTCTGTGAATCTATGACAAGGATAGATGGATGTAGGGACAACATGGATAATGCAGGATAATCTTATCTTGAGGTCCTTATCTTACTGACACCTACAAGGCTCTTTTTCTAAACAAAGTCACAGTCACAGGTTTTGGGGATTAGGACACAGACATCTTTTGATAGGGCACCATTTAACATGCTACATTAGTACGTAAAACAAAAATAAAAACAAAACTCTATATTTGTTCTTCATAATATATCACATTCATCATGATATCCAGTAGCTTATTATATTCTATCCTAGTTCCAAGAAGAATCATAATCTTGTGCTATTTAAGTGGACTTTCAAATATTTTGCTACCAATTTAAGTGATACTACTCTATTCTCTAAGTCACATGTCTCTACTTACTCTAATAATGTAATCTTTTCTATTCCTAGGGTCATGTGGGTATACCAGGACTAAGAGGTGCCACTGGACAACAAGGACCACCAGTATGTTTTGAAGACATTTGTTGTAATTCTGGCATTTAAAAAAAAAAACTAACATTGCTATTGGGCTCTGATTTATATGTGATTTCTGTTTTGTTTTCTATCAAAGGGTGAGCCAGGTGACCAAGGTGAACAAGGACTAAAAGGAGAAAGAGGATCTGAAGTAAGTTAAAATTATTTGACAGTTTGAGATGTACTATTAGCTTGAGAAAATAGGCACAAAGAGTTGCTATTTATTGTAATTCAAATAATTTTTCTTCACTTTGGAACAGGGATCATTGAGGGCCTCTAATAGGGTAATTGTCAATAATTGTGCTAAACATGATTATTGATTGATTCAATGTTTTTACTTATCCAAATTTTATTTTGCAACCAGCCTAACCCTGGCTTAGTGAAAATTGCCTAAGGGTCTTCCAAATTAGTAGTCTAGTCTCCTCTTGAAGTTTCAAACATAAATACCAGCATTGTAGAGTGAAAAACTATCAGCCAAACCTATTTAGTTGTAGAGATATTAAAGAAAAAAAATTACTCAATAGTACTAAAGCATGGTAATTGTGGGGTCCTCTTGACGAAAAGGGGGCCCCTACCCCGATCTCCCTGGAGCGTCTACCCCGAGAGGGGGTTCCCCGTGGAAAAGGAAGGTCGCGCCGAAATGAACACACGATGAGGACTGAGCATCAGAGAACTCATCCATTTATTACATGAGGGGCAAGGTGTTATATAGGGCAGAGCGAGGGGAGTGTCTTTTTGTAGGGTCAATCAGCGTAGAGGTCATCTTGATCATGCCTCTTTGGCCTAATCCAAAAGGCTGATCCTATCAATGGCTTGATCACGCTGAGGAGACATCCCTCGTGGAATCCTGGTCTGTGGTAAACAGTCTTAGGTCTCCACCCTCGCCACTCCCTCTCTGTGCCATCTTTGATGTATTTTCGGGCAGGGCTACTGCCTTCTCTCTGGGGATCTTTCCCCACAGTAATGAAGATTTTATTCAGAACTATCATGTTTGGTATTGGGATTTTGCAATGAGGGAAAAAGATTGGACTCAACTCTGAATACAGCACCTGCAAGTGGAAAATTATAACCAAGGGGGAGGGGTGTTCAGTGAATGGAAAATTGCTAAGAGAAGCATCAGGGGCAAGGAGGATTCTAGATAAACTGACCTAACAGGGTTCTCACTGAAGACAGGCCACGTTATCCTACACCACCTGGGGGATGGTGGAGGATGAGGAGCCCAGTCAGTATCCAGGGTGATCAGATATGGAAGGTAAGGGTTCTTGCTAAACTGACTAGTGAGGTTCTTTGCTAAAATTGAATTTTATAAGAAAGTGGAATAGGTGGGCCTAGGAGCCTGACTAAAGTATGGCCAAACAAAGCATCTTTATCCAAGGTAGAGGTGAAAATAGCAGTTTGATTATGTAATACAGACTCACAATTGGTTTAAAAGATCTTTTTTTTTCAAAAGGTAACAAATTACTTGTTATAAAGTATATTAGTCAGCTTTTTTATTTTTTATTGATGTAACCAAAATACCTGACAAGAACAACTTAGAGGAGAAAAGATTTATTTGACTCATAGTTTCATAAGTTTGGCCCACGGTTGGCTGGCTCTAAGGCAGAAGCATCATGGCAGCAGGGTATGGCAAGGAAAGCTGCTCAGCTCACGGCAACCAGGGAGCAAAGAGAGGGAGACCGAAAGGGTCAAAGACAGGCACTCCTCAAGGCCATGCCTCCAGTGACCTACCTCCTTCAGCCACACCCCTGCCTATAGTTTCCACCCAGTAAATCCATTCAAATTATTAATTCATCAATGGATTAATCCACTGATGAGCTAAAGCCCTCGTAACTCAATTATTTCACCTCTAAACATTGCTGCATTGCTAAACACAGGAGCTTTTCGGGGTAGAGGGGCATCCCAGATCCAAACCATAACATAAAGCAAACTAAAAACCAGTAGGTTTACTGAATTTAGCCTTCCCCTCCCCTGTGCACTGATAGAGATTGCCTCAAGCTCACATAGCTACTGGCTTTTTCATTTGTACTGTCAGTTCATTGCTACCCTACTTTTCATGACATTCTGAATTCATTTGCTATTGATTTAAAATTAACTAATTCTCTAAGATTATTGTACTTTAATAATAAATTAGACAAGAATGGATAAAAAATAATGAATTTGAGATCATGTTTCTCAAAATTTGTTAAGCTGTCTTCACCCAGACTTGTATTTCCCACTTGTCAGACTAAGTAATAAAATTAGGTTGAATCAGATATATTGAATAGGTATTATCTAACCTAGAAGGACATTTTGAATAGTCTTGGCATCTACCCAGTAACTTCCTGTCCAGTTCCTTAGTTAATAAGAATTTATAAATAATTAGTAAAAGTTTTCCATTGCAGGCAAGCCTGAATGAGGAAAAAAAATGCAGAGAAAGATTGATGTCTTATTCACTTAGAATTGCTAAAATCCAAAATGGAAAAAGTTATGGGACAAACTGTAAACCTAGAACACTGCTACTTCTGTCATCTTGATTCCTTATATTTGCAAAAAGTGCTAGGATGCAAGTACTCTCTAAGATTTCATCCTAAAATGTCTAACCTTTAGCCAGGCATGGTGGCGCAGGCTTATAATCCCAGCATTTGGGAGGCTGAGACCGGAGGATCCGGGTTCGCGGCCAGCCTCAGCTACCTATTGAGGCCCTCCGCAACTTAGTGAGACTCGGTTTCAAAATAAAGAATAAAAAATAGGGCTTGGGGGTATAGCTCGGAGGTAGAATGCCCCTGGGTCCAATCCCCAGTATCGCAAAAAAAAAAAAAAAAAAAATCTAACCTTTTATAATTAATATTTTCACATTTATAATGTTTTCTTTTTCCTTTTTGACATGTTTCAGAAGGGAAAAATTCTTTGGTTCTTATTAGTATCTAATAAAATTAAGCCAGTGAAAATCAAATTCTCTCACTAGACAGCTGCTTCCCCAGCCTGCATGGTCAGCTCTCCCTGGGTGTTGGAGCTGAAAGGTGCTAAGAAGCCATACTTTAAATTATATATAATTCAAGGAAAATCGTTCTTTCCTACCTTGGACAATGCTGACATTCAGCCCAAGTGCACATTAGAAATTATTAGAGTTTGAAGTAGCATTAATTGCTGCAAGAATAACCATCAACAATGTATTATTCATTAAGGACACCTTCAGTGGCCAGATGGGTCCTGTTCAATAGCTGTCATCTTGTTTTGGCAAAGCTTTAAATTTATTTTTTTAGACTTGGAAATGACCCCTTAAAATCATCTGGACAACCCTCTCATTTTTCTGATGAAGGAATTTAAATCCCAGAGAGACGGTTTGTTACCTAAGATCACAGACCTCATTTGCAATAGAACCAATACTAGAAATTTTATTTCCTGATTCCCCTTATTATATAGAAGCTACTTTAAATCTTTTATAAATTAATTAAAATATAATTGTTTATTTAACTAATTTATTCATGCTAATTGGCATGCTACTGTGGACAGCTATAAAGAATAAGTGAGAGCAAGTCAAAACAACGACATTGTTAAAAAGGATTCTCTAATGCAAATGTAAGTGAACTGCCCTATAATGGCTTTCAAAGACTAAGATTCAAGCCAGAATCTATTTTCCTCCCAAAACAAAATTCCAGATTTTAGTGAGTTGTAATTTCTTTTTCTTTTTTTTTTTTTTTTTTTTTTTTTTTTTTTTTTTTTTTTTTTTTTTTTTTTTTTTTTTTTTTTTTTTTTTGCGGTACTGGGGATTGAACTCAGGGGCATTCTACCTCTGAGCTATACCCCCAGCCCTATATTTTATTCTATATTTTTGAAACAGGGTCTCACTAAGTTGCGGAGGGCCTTACTAGGTAACTGGCCCCAAACCCGGATCCTCAGGTGTCAACCTCCCAAATGCTGGGATTACAAAAGTGTACCACCACACCTGGCATGAGTTGTAATTTCTTAGTTAAAAAAAATAAAAAGAATAATTCTTGTGTAACTCTCTAAATCTATATTTGCTTTATAAACCTACTTTCTCAAAGGAAACTATAACAAAGTACTGAGATAACTATCCTTGAGCCCCATTTAAACAAAAAAATAAAGAAATAAAAAGCAAACAAGCAAAAGGGTTTGGACCAACATAGCACATTAAAAAATGTCCCTTATCAAAAGAATTAGATCATTTTCTCTAATAGTCTATGAACCAGTACAGTTCCAATGAATAGGAGGCATTTTAAATGATTTCAAGTGGGTCACTCTATACATTTTTCAATGCTAGCCAAGCAAAAGAGAAAGAATAATTTTATAGGCCCTCTAAAGACTACATATAAAATTAATTTGCCTTTCCTATTATGGAAACGGAAAGTCTATTCACTGATTTATGAGGTACTTATATTTAAATAAAATAATATGTTAAATTTGAAAGTAGCATATTCTACTTTTATTATATTTGAATTTAGAGGATTGAAGAGTGAATTTTTTTCCTTCTTGTGGTACCAGCTCAGTTACCTTATATGACAACACATTTTCTTTACCTTTGACCCAATCTGTAATTTCCTACTCAAAGACCTCCTCTGTGTAAGATTAATGTTTAATAATTTTAGCTCTTAGTTTAGAAATAAAACTCTTCAGTTATTCCAACTCTGTTTTGTTTTGTTTTGTTTTTTAACACATAAAATCAAAATGAGTCAGTTCATGTTGCTGTGACAAAGCACCATAGACTAGGTGACTTACACACAACAGAAGTTTATTTCCCACAGTTCAAGAAGATAAAAGTCCTAGATCAGGCTGCCAGGTTCTGGTGAGAGTCCTCCTCCATATCACAGATTGCCAACTTTGCATTGTTATCCTCACATGAGAGGAAGAGTGTTGGAGAGCTCTCTGTAATCCTTTTTATAAAGGCAGTAATCTCATTCATAAGAGATCCACCCTTGGGACTCATCACTTCCCAATGTCCCAATACCAGTGGACATTGTTGATAAGATCTCAGCGTGTGAACCTGGGGAGCACCCAGACATTTAGGCCATAACAGTAACAATGCTCTACATTTCAGTGATATGTATGTAGTTAAATCTTTTTTTTTTTTTTTTTTTTTTTTTTTTTTTTTGTGGTACTAGGGATTGAACTCAGGGGCATTCTACCTCCAAGCAACACCCCCAACCCTATTTTTTTATTCTTTATTTTGAAACAGTGTCTCACTAAGTTGCGGAGTGCCTCACTAGGTAGCTGAGGCTGGCTGCGAACCCAGATCCTCTGGTCTCAGCCTCCCAAATACTGGGATTACAAGCATGTGCCACCACGCCCGGCTTGTAGTTAAATCTTTATTGTAAGACTATCCTACTAGCTGTCCTACTTTCTTTTAATTATAGGGATGATAATTGCAATAAAGAAATCTTTCCTGAATTGAACATTAAGAATAGAAGGGACCGTAGTCTTGTTATTGGTCAAACACTCTTCCTGTTTAGTGGATAGGTGGTATTGCCTACTATTATTAGCAAAATATACTTTAAAAATATTTCTTATATTCACAATGTTTCCAAATCTGAATAACACTTTAGTTTTCACAATCATAGGTATAGATTTCAGGGCACAATATATAAATAATATACATTATTCTTCTGAAATAACCCCCACCATAAGGATCCCCCCAAATTATTGATTTTTGATAATATGGAATTTTCATTTTGTTATTTGAATTTTGTAATAAGATAATGATATATATGTGTCATATATTTGAAGTATAACTTTTTTTGTATTCTTTGTAATAGAACTTAACATCTGTTCTGAAGGTCCATTCAACCTGATAGTAGAAACCTAACTGGTAGAAATCTAATCAATTGTCTCCCATTAACTCCACCTACTCAAATATGCTATATTTGATTTAGAGTTTCCCCCATTTACTTTCTCCTCAACTTTGTGGTTACATTCAGAGTTGCAATGGTGGGGAAGAGGAGTGAGAGGTGACTTCAGTTTTCTGTCAGCATCCAATCATATTAGCATCCATTGAAATACACATCATCCTTTGTGGCCCCCAAATGTCATCATCCCAGTGTGCTAGAATCTACCTTGGCCTTTCTGGTAGAAGTTCCTTGACCCATGGTGTGCACAGCTATTTTCTCATCTCAGTTTAGTGCAAGGGTTCCTCAGATAGGACTCTCAGAACCTTATCTTTCTGCTCTTGGCCATGTAGAAATAACATTCTGTTGCTCCCACACCATGAAGGGTTCTTGGGTGCTTACAGAGACATTCCATTGTCCTAGACATGCATAAAAAAATTTTCTACCATATTGTTGACACTCAGTGCTCTGTATGTGGCCTTCTCAGTTAGGACTTTAGTGTCCGGGGTATCATCTTTGTGTACAGACCTCCAAATTTATCTGGATGTATTATTGCTTCTCCCCACCCTAAGGGTTGAGGGCAAGATAGAACAAAAGACTCTTCTCAGGATTCCTACAGGTGTTTAATGACCTTGCTTCTCTTCTGCTTCTCCTTTTCCCTTCTCCAAAATCAAATATTTTTTATATCTCCTTCTGGAGCAAAAGCTTTTTTTTACATTATTGTAATTTTTCTAGATCTGTTATTTTTGGCACAAATTTTATGACTTCAATCTTTTATAACCTTGTTTTTTGACACCCAAAGATAGACTTTTAATATTTGAAAATCAGGTTTTTTTTATTTTAAAAGCATGATTTTGAAACTGAAAATATATTTTTCTCAAACTATTACCCCAACTCTGGGTTTCATTGACCCATTTTGAAATTCATAAGCCAAGGACAAATCTATTTTGAAAATCAAAAGTCTAGAACAAATTTTTCTGTTTGCATAAGAAGAAATATTGTGAAGGAAAAAACACACTGGTTAACATATTTGAAGACTATCATCATTAGTACTATTCAAGAGAATTAAAATCAGAATTTTTTTCAATATTTAAAAGTCTTTGTTTATTTTACTTTGTTGTTGTGTTCTGGAAGATATATTTTACTATAAGTACCATATGTTCCAGAAATGATATTTATATTGATTTAACCCAGGTCACCAACTATCCTATTTTCTGGTTTCTTTACCCTCAGAAAGATTGCATTAGTGCTTCTTAAAGCAAGTAAAACAGTTTTAAAAGTTGGAGGTAGAATACTCAATCCATATACCTCCCCCATTATTAAATTCTTAAAAAGTTGGATTTTTTTTAACTTTGTATACAGAAAGTGCCCCTTTTCTCTGTGATGACATATACTATTTATTCTAATATTCTTAAGCTCATTTTCATAAGATGTAACATCTGAAATTGTTTATTTTGTATGTGTTTGTGTTGTCAAGTTGAATTTTTGGCATAATTTGTCTTTAATTTTTTAAAACTTCATGTCCCAGTGGAATTATCCTGTTTGTGAGAACTTTTCATGATTTCTGAGAACTATGCTTGGTAATGACAATGATTTTTTTTTTCTTACTTGTATGCCAGGTCACTCTTTTTCATATTTTGCATCTTAAAATAATCTCAGGATATCATCAGGACAATGGCATTATTTGCAAGGGCAAAGTTCCTAACTATCCTGGCAGACCAGTTACTGCTGAATCAATTATGATTTAAGACATCTCACACATGGGGAAACAAACTGTTCTGTGGGAAATAGATATCTCTTCTTTAATTTGCAGTATGCTCTTTGTGCTTCCAGAGAAGCACAATTTATGCTATTGGTTCATGCCCCTTAGTACATGGGAAGAGTCTTGTGAGCAGGAGCTTTGCCATTACAAAGTACATAATAGAGTCCGTGATATGTGATACCCAATAAATTTGTACTGAATTTAGCCACTTTCAACAGAGACTCTGCCTGGATGTGGGAACATTTGTTAAATAATAGTCCCCTTTTAGAACTATGATTTAAGTTCTTAAGTCATTGAATCCATAGCTAGAAGAAAACTCAGAGGTGATCTGATCAAATTCCCTCATTTTCAGATGAAGAAAGTCACTTCCAGAGAATTTAAGTAGTAATCCCAGTGATATATAGCTAGTTACTGGCACTACTTGCTGTAGCATCCAGGTTTCAGCATTCTTTTCTGTGGCTTCAGTTTAGGTAAGTTTATTACTGTCAATTGACAACTGTGCTTCCCATTTTTAGGGGCCTAAGGGGAAAAAAGGAGCTCCTGGTCCTTCTGGGAAACCTGGCACTCCTGTAAGTAACAGGCCTCTTTTATCTTTTCTGTTTTTCTAAGTAGAATTGACAAGTTTAGCAAGCAGAAAAGTTTGGGGCCATTTATGTCATGTTGGATAAATCAGATTGTCTTGAAAAAAAAATTTAGACCCATGCTGGAACACACAGGGAACAAAATATGACCACTAACTCAAAACTAAACTTGCTGTTTAAATAGAAGTCCCTGAAACTGATGGATACTATTTGCCTGTGTTACGGAGCCCTCTCTGCAGATTCATGCTCCTCTGTCATGGTGAACCTCTAGAAAACAGGGAACTTGGAGTCTTGAATAAATGAATTATAACAAAAGTCAGAGATCAGCCGGGCGTGGTGGCGCACGCTTGTAATCCCAGCATTCGGGAGGCTGAGACCGGAGGATCCGGGTTCGCAGCCAGCCTCAGCTACCTAGTGAGGCACTCTGCAACTTAGTGAGACTCGGTTTCAAAATAAAGAATAAAAAATAGGGCTGGGGGTGTAGCTCGGAGGTAGAATGCCCCTGAGTTCAATCCCCAGTACCG
>PVLC010009143.1:0-55294 GCA_004027655.1 Graphiurus murinus | reverse complement strand
GGTGGCGCACGCTTGTAATCCCAGCATTCGGGAGGCTGAGACCGGAGGATCCGGGTTTGCGGCCAGCCTCAGCTACCTAGTGAGGCACTCCGCAACTTAGTGAGACTCGGTTTCAAAATAAAGAATAAAAAAATAGGGCTGGGGGTATAGCTCGGAGGTAGAATGCCCCTGAGTTCAATCCCCAGTACCGCAAAAAAAATAAATAAATAAAAAATAAAATCTGTGGTCTCATTTGGCTAAATACCACATTAGATTTTTATTTGATACTGGAAGTATTTGTAACGTGCTGAAAATACAAAAGAATCGTATAAGTAACTATGAAATTGTCAACAAGTTAAACCAGTTTTCAACACTTTAGTAGTCATCAAGCTGATGTTCTCATCTACTACTTCTAAAATGCATCTTGTTTCAAAATTTAAATACCATTATAGACTACGAAGTTATCTGTTAAGACATGTATATTGATATTTAGAATATGTTGATTATTTTTACACAGCTCCCTCAAGCCCATTATCTATACAACTAAGTTCACCTGAGGACTAAGAAAATTACAATTATCACAGCAAGTTTATTTGTAAATCTAGTGTTTTGGTTCCAACAACTAATAGGTTTTCATCTAGAATGGCTTCTCCTGAACACTAGTCTTGCTCACAGGAAATAATCTGAACTCAGATTATTACAAAATGACTTATGAAAATGATTTCTAGTAAAAATATTTTGAAGATCTGTTTGTATTGTGAAAAGCAAAAGGCATGACAGCTATGAATTACAAGTAGAAAACAAAATTATAAGACAATAGGATGAGATTTAAAAACTGAAGATTAATGAGAATTGATTACAGAAAAAAAGTCCACAGAATTACAAGTAAATTGGAAGCAAGACCGACCTTAATTCATTTTGTAGACTATTAATTTAAATCATGTGACCAATAACATGAGAATCTGATTCAAGACGTGGAAGCAAATGACTATGGAATGAAAATAACAGAAAAATGATTATATTATAAATAAGTATGTACAAGTTTCATACCAAGAATTTAGATGTTTCTGAAAATAAACCCACCAATTGGAGTATAGTCTCAAATATCTGGTTAAATGCAGCAGTTTATTTATCCAGAATCTGTTATGTCTTCCTTTTCTCCTAATATTTCAAGTTTCCTTCTGGTAACCTTTCCTTTCTGTCTGAAGAGAGTCCTTTATCAATTCTTTTAAAGCAGCTGTACTGTCAACAGATTCCCTTGTATTTTCTTCATCACAGGACTATCTTTATTTCACTTTCATTCCAAAATCATATTTCTGCCAGACATGGAATTGTAGATTGGCAGTTCTTTTCAATGCTTTAAAAGCGTTGCACCATTTTTATTATGACCTCCATGATACCTGATAGAAAAAAAAAAATCCACTGTCCTTCAAATCACCATTGCAATAGAGGTTTCCTTTGGTTGTTTCAAGGTTGTTTTCTTTGGTTTTCAAGAGAATGTACTCCTGGAGAAGATTTCTTTTGTTGGGTTATTACCCAAAAGCTTAATTATGTAGAGCTATGCCATTCTCTAAATTTAGGGAATTTTCATAATTATTTCTTCACACATATCTGTATCATTATATTCTTTCTTTTTCTTCTGGGACTTTTTGGTATTGTCTCATAAATTGCCAATTCTCTATTCAGGGGTTTTTTAATCTAGTTTTTCTTTGCATTATTCAGATTGGACAAGTACTATTGATCTATTTCCAATTTTACTGAAATTTTCTCCTGTTATCTCCATTCTACATTTAGTCCACGAAGAGAGGGTTTTTGTTTGTTTGTTTTCAATCCTAAAATTCCCATTTTCTTGTTTATATATCTTTTATATCTTCTATTTCTTTCCTGAGACAATCTATTTCTATTCATTTCACCTTTACTCATTGGATCATTTTTTTCATTTATTGATTTTTAATGTGCTTTTATTGGTGCATTTGTCTCACATAATGTAAATGATGTTGACAATGACATACATGCACACAGTACTTGGTGCCCCTTGCAGATCATTTTTATAATAGCTGTTACACTGAAAGGTGACTTCTTTTGTAGCCCAAGACTCTGAACTAGAGGTTTCACTTGAGCTATCTTTACCTGTGCTGGTACATTCCACACTGGCTTCAGGTAGTTTGGGGTATAAGAGCTAGTTAATACCAGAGAGTGAGAGAAGGTAAATTGGGTAGCACTACATATTTAATCTTCTCCGATCTTTCCAGTGCTATTTACTTGTCAAAATACTCAAAAAGTTGTTTCAAACATTTTCTTTGAGTTTTATAGGTACATTCAATAAGAGAGACAAGGTAGACTACACTTAATTCCTCTTACCTGGAATAGAAGCTTTACACATTTGCTTTAAATCTTATGCATTCATATAATTATGTTCCTTATAAATCCAAACTGACAATCTTTATTTATTGTGGAAGTCAGTCTTCATACATTTTTCTCACTGGTATATTTGATTTTAACTCTCTCAATTATTTTGTTCTGTCCATTCTATGTTACTTTTTCTCTTCTTTCTTGCAATTTTTGAATTGATTCCTTTCCATACTCCATTTTACTTTTATTAGCTTATAGTTTTTTATTATTATGTATTTTATGATCACCATACAAATTAGGAAAGTATCATTGATTTAATCCAGTTTAAGAATGAGGTCTCCATGGTGGTACAAGCCTATAATCTCAGTAGTTGGGAGACTGAGACAGGAGGATGACAGGTTCAAGGACAGCCTCTGCAAGTCGTGAGACTTTCAGCAACCTAGCAAGACCCTGTTTCAAAACAAACAAACAACTGGGCTGGGGGTTTAGCTCAGAGGTAGAATTCCTCTAGATTCAATCCTAACACACACATACACACACACACACACACACACACACAAATACACACACACACATATACAAACACAAAGACAAAAAATGAAAGGACTTTAGAATAATTTGACTACATTTACCCTTTCCAAATATTTTTTTTTTTTTTTTTTTTTTGGCGGTACTGGGGATTGAACTCAGGGGTATTCTACCTCCGAGCTATACCCCCAGCCCCATTTTTTATTCTTTATTTTGAAACCGAGTCTAAGTTGCGGAGTGCCTCACTAGGTAGCTGAGGCTGGCCGCGAACCCGGATCCTCCGGTCTCAGCCTCCCGAATGCTGGGATTACAAGCGTGCGCCACCACGCCCGGCTTCCAAATATTTTTAAATTCTATAATTTCATAAATAAGTTCATTAATTTAGCCCATGCTGTTTATTACCAATGTTCATTTCTCCAGTATTTCTGTGTCTCCATTATCCTTTTGCATGAAAACACTCCCTAGTATTTTTGATGTGAATACATTGTTGATGAATTCTCACAACTTACTTGTCTAAAGATCTTATCTGACCAAAAGAGTTTAAATACAGTTACTTGAGTATGCAATTCTACTTTACTTCTGAACTTTGAAGATGGTGTTCCATTGTTCTTGGGTTTCATTGTTTTTACTCAAAGGTCAGCTCTTCAGAAGCTTTGAAGTTTTTTTTTTTTTTTTTTCTTCCTTCTTCTTATTTGCTTTGTATGAGCTTTGCAAAAATGAGTATCTATGCACTCATAGAAAGATCAGCAGTGAATGAGACAAATATTCTGCTTCCAGAGAGAATGTGCTACTTTGAATATAATGGTGTCATGTTAGAAAGAGAAAAGTAGCTTATGATCTGCAAATGAAGCTTTGTTGTTAAAAAGTGGGCCTGGCACCCATGTGGAGGTCTTGTGCCACACAAGGTTTTGCTGACAAGAATGGCATCAATATTAGACAAGGCTGCTCTGTGCTGCCAAGGGTTCCAGACAAAAATAAGGCCACTCTGTAATTCTGAACCAAAACAAATCATTAACATCAGTGTACACAGTTAGCAAACATTCATTACTCTTGCTAATGCAAGTGACTGGTGCTTCCACACTAACTACTTTAACTTTTGGCTAGTCATCCTTTCTTCTAGATAGATTTATAAAGATGCCCAAACATTGAATTAGCTCTTTCCAGACAACTTCCAAACCAAAGCAAAGCCTTCCATCCTTAAACCTTCCCTCAAATCTCCTAGCAAAACAGTAAATCTGATAATCAGTCCTTTCAAATAACCTTTTAATAGAGATGTCCAATGATCCCCCAGATTATATGGGCTCCCTTACTGCAGCAGGTAATGAACCCAGATTGTCCAGCTACTGGTGCGTTTCTGGTGATCTTTGAATTGAGGGGCACTCACATGTATATTTACATGTATACAAATAAAAAAAAAACTAGAAAATTAATCAAAGGGTTTATCATAGTTATTTCCAAGAAAGATCTTTCTTCTACTTTTATTTTCCAGATTTCTATTAAACATATATCCTACTGATGAATGTGTAACTGTTTATTAAGCAGTCTGTTTGTAAATGAATATACTGCATATCTATTTTCAAGATTTCCCCTAGAATGTGGTAACCTCTATTCTGCCTGGTAAAAATGAAAATGCTAAGCGTGTCTGATTTATGTATTGATTCGGGCCTTTGTGCATTTTCTGAATTTTTCTAAATTGTACATGTATTCAGTATTCAGAGTCAACTAAAAGCAATCAGTTCTGTTAAAAACAAAAAGATATCTATCACAAACATTGTGCTTCTATCTACTCTCTAAAATATCTACTAAATTACTGATGCAGATTAATCTGAAAGATTGTGACTCATTCTTACCTCCAGAGGAACTTGATAATTTGTCTTCTCATTGGATATTTTTAAATAATAAAATTGTTGAAATGGAAATTTAGAAGGCACAAAATAAATTCCAGAAATTTTAAACATTTAGACATAGACATATTCCATCATAATGCAATGTTAAACTTTAGCAAATATTCAAAGTGGAACTATCCTTCTAGGGTGATCCCCAAAATAGAACAACCAAAATCTAATGCACTTTTTTATTTGTTGGAAATAAAAAAATAACTATTCAACCGTATCAGAAATACTTTTATAGAACTGACTTATTCAGCAGTAACTCTAAATTAGTTGTGCTTTCTGATTTTTTTATCTTAATTACCACAGGCTATTTATACATCCTCTGAGACTTTTGCCTGAAGAAATCTGAATTATTATTTTCAAAAGTTAAGCTGATGATTTACGGAGGAAATTGTGTATTTTTATCTTGTCACATATGATGGCTGTTTTTCACAGATTATCAAATATTTCCCTACACATTAAATTTTTATATTTATGATTGATAAAACTAAACACCAAAGCAGACCAAAATAGTTTCTGTAGCATTCCTATTATTTAAAGAATATATTTTATTATTGTATTCTTAAGAAGCAAAGCCATATCTTACACCAAATCTTAGTATAATGTGGGCCAGTAATCTTGAGGCACTAAGCATTAATATATAGGACCAGAGTGCTTAAGAGAAATGCCACCTGAGCTTTAATGTTTTATGACAGACATTAATGGTGATACGTGACATCCATTGTGCAGATTGCTTTATTTCTGGGTAAGAAAGAACCTACCGAGTTAGCAGGAAAATTTTATGCACCTTTAATGAACACCTCTAGTAGCTTTCTTAGCTACAATTATTCAGATAAAGAGTCATAAAAGCTCATTCATTTTCCTTATGCCAAAAGTGGAAAGTCATTCAGAATTACACATTTAGTAACACTTTGTAAATCATTTAAATGGTGTTTTATGAATTCCTTCAACATGTGGAAATGAAACTTAACTTTTTCCATCAGGCTTTTGCTAACATGCCTTTTTCATTACAAGAATGAGTAGCTCCATAACCTATCAAAATTAATTCAGTTAAGCTATTTGCTTGGTACTGGAACCTACCCAAAATGCCCCGTTAGCTCAGTAGTCACAGAAAAGGAGATTTGTCATGGACTTTAGCAGTGTTTGATGCTAATGGAAATTGAACAGCAGAAATAATTAAGCACTTTTGTTTTCTCCTTTTACTTTTACCTTCACAACTCTATGGATTCATAGCAATTCTAAGAGGCAGGACAGAAATGGGTGACATTAGTTTTATATCTGTAAAATAGGAGAAGAGAGCTATAAATGACAGAAGCTATCACTGTCTGATTTTACATCCAGGTATTAGTTGACTGGAAGGTGGATTGAACCTTTAAATGGTAAAGACAGTGGACCTCTGACTTTCCAATAACAACCTTTGTGTATGCCAAACTGACTTGAGAGAGAAAAGACAAGGCCTATTTCCCAACTGGGGCTTACATTCTTATAAGCAGGACTTCTGCTTCACCCACACCTCATTTGTCTTAGAGTCCATAATATAAATTTGAAAGCATGGAAACATATTACTAAAATTTGGTTGAAATATTTTTCTAGTAAGTTGGGAAAGTAACTATTAATATTGAAGAGAACTGCAGTAAGTCTCTTTTACATAAGTATCTTAATATTTTATCATTTGGAGCACGTTGAATTTTAATACTTTGAAAACTATTTCTGACAAAAACTTCAGGAGAAACGTGCTTTCTGTATGAATTTCTAAGTTTAGTAATTCAAAGAGAGGTATAAACAAAAGTGAGAGAGAATATCTGAGTTCTGATAACATGGGATTCCATAACAGTTTAGTTAAGACATACCTAGGTGTAGACTGCACTTCCATTGGAGAAAAAATATGGAAGTGTGATTTTTTTTTTTAACAATGGATCAACACTGAAATTACAGAAATATCAAAGCAGTTTGTGTGGAAATTGATGACTCAGGAATGGGTTTCATATAGATAGTTGCCGACGTGTCTCATCTTTTCTACTTTGAGGTGCTTTCAGAGCACAGAAGGTAACAAGATTTGCAGTTCCGGAATTCATTATAAAGCAATACAAAAAGGAATATAAAGGAAGCAAAGATAATGTAGAGTAAAATAATATTTATCTGCCCTTAAAAAACATTGAATCTTAAAACATAAGTATGTGGATGATAGATACTGTAAGTAGGTACACATACATGCACACTATATATGAGTGTATGTTTATTTGGGTATTTGTGTTTGTGAGTCTGTGTGTGGTGCTGGGAATTGAACCCAGAGACATTCTACCTCCAAGCTACACTTCAGCTGTATTTTTATTTTTTTACTTTGAAACAGGGTTTCATTAAGTTGCTGAGGACCTCACTAAGTTGATGAGGCTGACGTCAAATCTGAGATTCTCCTGTCTCAGCCTTCCAGGTAATGGGATTACAGGCATGCACCAGTGTGACTAGCTAGAAGGTATGTTTTAAAGCATGTGCTCCTGCATGCTAGCTTGTTCCTCTATTTTGCAACATTTAAGTAATAAGTTCTGCAATTTTATGGGAGCCCAATAACAAAAACCTAAATTAAAAAAAAAAAAACTAAGGAATATAAAACAAAAGAAATTGAAGTTGTCCATTGCCCAGGTACACAAAACTAAAGTATTTTGAAACAACTTATGCTTATATTCGTAGAGCTCCTATCAGTTTCTCACTTCTTTGGCAAACAGGGTCTGGTCTTGTCAATTCAATTGGTATTTATCACATATATACTATGTGCTATATACTTATGCTAGGTGGTATTTAGCTAAAGATTAACTGTGTCTCATCCTCCAAGGGATATGAAAGACATGTAATGAAATCAATATGCATCATAGAAATGTGAGCCAAAATTCCTTGAAAGTTCCAGTAAGTGTTAGGTGGTAATACATCACTCTTCTATTAACCCTTCCATTTGATGTTCAGATGGAAACACACACTCCTTTCTATTAAAAAAAAAAAAAAAAAAAAAAAAAAAGGCAATCCCCCTTGCTGCCGTTCTACAATCCATTTTAGTTTCCCAAATTTCTGAAATTGATGTTCACCTTCCCTATGTGCTCAGTACTTAGACATTAATACCCTGGCTTCTGGCCTCACCATCTAATGTCATTACCACCATTACCAATCACTGCTGCAACCAATGGTAGTTTCTACAGCTGTGTTTTGTTTGTCCACTTGCTTGAGATGGGTGTCTTGCCAAGTTACCCAGACTGGCCTCAAACTTGAGATCCTTCTGCTTCAGCCTCTTGAAGAGCTGTTATCCATAGGCATGCACCACTGTGCCCAGCTTATCATCAGCTTTTGAGACTCTTCAACATTCATTGTTCATTAAAACTCTTGAGCTGAATCTCTGGTCCTCTGAGTTATTCAGTTTCTCCACCCAGCTCTCTGAGCTCTCATCTATACCTTTATTTTTTTTCTTTGTCCTCTCATCTCCTAGTTTTTGTAAACATTGCTTATATTTTTTCATCAGTCAGCTACTCATGCTCACTCCCCTCTCTGCTTCATAAAAGTCAGAAATTTTCATAGATTCAATTAAATATTTTATTTATACTTGGGAGGGAGAGACAGGAGGATCAGAGGTTTACAGCCAGCCTCAGCAATTTAGCAAGGCCTTCTGCAACTTAGTGAGAACCTGTTTCAAAAATAAAGCAGGGATGAGGGTGTATCTCTGCAGTAGAATGCCCCTGGGTTCAATCACCAGTACACAATTTTTTTTTATTTAAGAAAGTAAAATATATTATAAATATAACATGAGTATAAATAGAACACTACTCATTTGGGGAGAAATCCCAAACATTGATTATCTTGAGATTTCATAAGAAATACAACCTACAGGCATGCCTATTAAGTTGCCACTTTATCAACCAACAAATGTTTAAGCTCTGTCTGACCACCCAGGGCAAGTCTGAGTTCTAACATGGGAACGATTGAAGACTTGGACCCCGTTCAAATTTCTGACCACACCATTTTCCACTCAAACAAAAATGTGATCTGAATAGGACATGAGAGACAGGCACAAAGACATGACAGGACCCAAATTCCAAGAGTCTCCATACATCCACAGGAATGTGCTTCCAACAGGAGTAATTAATTGCGCCCAAACAGAGTAAGGAACCTGCCAGGATAAAGGACCACAGCATCTCAGGCAAACTGCATTGTACCGACAGGCTGGCAGAGGAGCCACATCAGCTTTGATGTTTATCTACCAGCACTAAGGGAATTCTTTGCTGTGCTCCTGTGGCATTTTTCTCCTCCACAGTCCATTTCTTCCCATGTTTTCAGATCAGTGGTGGGTCCAGGTCACACCATGCTCCAAAGGATAACTCTCTCAGAATTAAGGCCACAATCGAGATCTTTCAAAACAGGGATGTGGTGGAATGGTTTGGATTTAGAATGTCCTCCTACCCCTCTCGGAGAGTAGAGTAAGCAGCTGTGTTAGAGGTAGGGCTTGGTAGAGGAAGGGTCTCTGGAATGGGGGTGTAGTCTTAGGGGTTATATATGGTTCCTTCTTCCCCTGTTCACTTTCTCTTGGTTCCAACTTCCATGATGGGAGAGCAGAGCCTTTGCTCTCTCCCTCTCTGCCTCCCACTGCCATGACTGAGCTCCACAGACCTGGCCTGACATGGGCTAAACTCTGAAGCCCCCCCCCAAACTGTGAGAAAATAAATCTTCCTTCCTCTAAGTTGTGTGTGGTCAGGCTTATGAGTCACAGCAGTGAGAATGACAACTGAGACATGTGGCTAAAGACAGAGTAGGAAACAGGGAAGCTGCCTTCTTCTCCTGGTTCTGGTAACATCAATGATTTCGAGGAAGTCTCTCACTTCCTTTCACTTCTGGTTTCTCATCACCTACAAAACTGAGATTATACCATATGGTAACTGATTTCTTTTCAAACTCTTACATATTATCTTAGCATGTTTTCTTCTGTAATGACTGTCTTTATTGCTTGTACCATAAAAATATGAGGAATAAGGAAAGGTCAGTGGGGATTATCATAACATTTTTTTCTGTATCTAGAGTTCACAAATTAAAACTCACAGTCTAAATATGGCCTGCCACTTCCTTTTTTAAATAAACTTGTCTTGAAACACAATCATATTTCTCTGACATGGAATTTATAGGACCCGTTTTCACTGTTAGGATTAAGCTGAAAAGTTATGATGGAGACTATACAGCACAGAAACCCTAAAATATTTGCTATCTGGCCCTTCACCGAAAAAGTTTTCTTACTGACAAATGTATATATTTCCATACATTCTCCTCTGATGTCTCTGGAAGTTAGTTTCACATCTTCAACTAATTAGATGTCCCGTCAATACCACAAATCCAAAATTAATTTGAAAACACATTATTTATCATCTGGAGGGAAAAGTGGCACTGTTTTCTGCCACAAAAATCAACATTACATACAGTTGACAATCCCATCTATCAGGAGCACTAAGGAGTAGTAGTTATGAGTACTAAAGTCATAACTGTCTAGAATCAAATCAAATTGAATTATGTTAAACTCTGAGCTCTTCTACTAATCATTATTTCCCCAGGCATTAATGCATTGCAATCCTTAAAACAATAATACTTATAAAGCACTTATATCAATGCCAGATACGTAGTAATTGCTCATAAATTTGAGCTATCACTATTAATTGCGTCTCCAGCTTCTAGAATACTGCCAAGTACATAATAAATACTTAATAAAACTTTAATTAATGAATTAAATAAAAGGCTAAATGAATTGCTACCAATGATAATTTCATTTTACCAGTTATTCAGGCTAAATCCTCAGCCCTACAGGTGGGTTTAATAGTTCCTGTATGCCTGCTATGATGTTCTACTGTTGTTTTACTTGTAAACTTTATCAATCTGAGTCTCCATACTTTTCTCCCTGCATTAATAACTGTCTCCTTTTCCTTCTACTTGAATAAGTTCATTAGAAACCCATGTATATATCCCATGGTTTCTGCAACATTTTACGGCAGAATGCTGTGACAACTACCTGAAGAGCAGGTCTCACTAACATGTACTGGTAGGTAAGAGACGAGGACGGGGTGGGACGTGGAGGGAAATACACCAAGTGATTAATGCATGTATGTTTTAATCACTTTGAATCTCACTACGATGGATTATTACAAAGCACCAGTAAAAGTATAAAAATATTTGGGATCATTTTTCATGACATTAAATGATCATGGTTTCCTCCTAAGCATTGTTTTAGGCAAGGGAGGTATTTAAGACCAGCATATCCCTGATGCGGTTAAGTTTTCATTGGATGGAAAAAACAAAAGCAAAGTAAATAAGTAGATAATATGACTTATAGACAGAGAAATAGACCAGTTATAAATAAAATAATGGCAATATGATAGGTTCTGGTCTAACCCACCAAAATCCCCTACTTGGAGCCTAAATGACTTCATCTCCCAACTTCTAGATGGGCTATTAGTTAGTACCTAAGAAGAAAGCTATGTCTTTTGCATGAAGAGAATGCCCTGGCCCAAGATCACAGCCCCTTCCCAGGACGCCTGCATCTACTGACTGCTCAACATGAGGATGTGATAGTGGGACACCTGTCCCAGCATGGGACCTCCAAATCCTAGAGCTCCCCATGGATTAAATGAACCCTCACAATTACATCCTAATTCAGTATCAGCCTTGTCACAATCTTGTACTCTTCTCTCTTCCCATAAATGTTGGTTCTCAAAAAAACTCCTTGTAAACTAATCTCCCAGACTCTGTTTTCTATGGAATCCAACTGCAATGAGCTGGAAATGGAATGTTTGCTCAACTCCCCTGGCATCCTCTAGCATACTAGAATGTATTTCATATTTCCTATTCTCGTTAGCCTTTATGCTTATAGAATGACTTAATTTATAAGCCAGGCTCTCAATAAATGCATGCCTACCACCTTCCTCAGCTAAAATAAAAAATAGGATAGACTTGCCTCCAATATCCATTTCTTTCTCTAAAAATATTTGTGTGACATACAAATAATGGCATCTTTTCAGAGAAAAAGGAATCTGGGTTATGTGAGGCATTGTACCAGGAAATCTCCCTTCACTCTCCTCAAAGGGTTTTTATTAACAATCTTAGCAAGTTGCATTTATAGAACATTTGCTATGTCTTTAATATTTTGTGAAGAGCATTTGCATTCATTATTTCAGTTTTATCCCAACCACAACTTTACAAGTTTTCAACTTATTATCCCCTTTACATCAAGAAGAAAAACTGAGGTTTAATGGGTAACAAATTAAAATGTCCAAAAACCCAAGTCCAGTGGGTTCAAACAGTTGAACCCTGACCCTTAATCACCATTTGTCTTTTCTACCATTGGGAAACTCTTATAAAGATTACACATCCATTTGTTCAAATCTCATTCTCATCTCACACCCCAAAAGGAACCCAGTGCATTTCATTCTAATTATCAAAATAAAGACAACAAAGAAATTTTCAAATTTGTAATTTCCAAATCCAATCTGCCACTCTGATCTACTTTAAAAAGGAAATTTCCTCTTTTCCAGAGCGGCCACTCTACACACTCTACTATCAGTACTGTTTTTTTGTTTTTGTTTTTGTTTTGTTTTGTTTTTCATTCTGTTCTGGTTTATAATCAGTCAGATGTTAATATTCTACAGAGACAAGACAAAAACCAAGAATCCTCCTGGGGAGGTGTTGACCACTTAGGACTTGTAATACAAACTAGACTGTCAACCTATGTTGAAACAATGAGAAAGATTTAAAGAATTACAGCAAGACACAGCACCAAGGAAAGTAACATGGAAGTAAACAGTACCATATTTTATACTACATCATGGTTTTTTCATTTCTCTTTCTAAAATATGTTTTGTTTGGAGCTATGGTCTGAAATCATTAGTTTGGTCATAACCTATTTGTTCAGATTTAACTATTTATACTTAAGCTATAAACTTAATTCATCATGGATATTCTACTCTAAAATGCCTTCAGTCAAAAAAATTGTAATTTGCCAGAAAATATGTCACTGTTTGCAATGGAACTCAGTTATTTCAGATCAAACCACTTTAGGTAGAAATGATTTTTCTCCTTGAGTTTTGATCTATATTGTTCTAAACTGAAGTCAAAAAGTCTCTGCTAGAAACATCATAGTAAACTGCACTTGATCCATAGTCCCCAAAGAATAGAAAGCAAAGTTGGTTCTGAGTCAATTTTAAGGAAGGCTAGCTAGTATTGGAAAACCTGCTCAGTTCCACAACAGACATATCAGGAGAAGCTTAGGCCATTTACTGCTCAAGAAAATCAAAATCTGAGCTGATTTCTAAAAATAGACTCTACAACCTGGCAGGATCATCAGAAAGGTTACAATAAATTGTCGGTAAGATTATAAAATGACGTTACTATTTTTTTTTTATGTGTGCCAAAAGCATGAAAATGGGGAAAAAAATCTCAGTTATGAAATTCTGGGAATAAAATTTCTAAAACCATATTCCTACCAGGCTATAGAGTATATAGAGTATCTCAAACAAGAAACTTTAATTTTGCATATGAGCAAGGAAAATTCCCAGTTCTTATTTTTAAAAACTCACTCAAATAACTCCAGTAGATAACATGGAATGCAAATTATTTTCAGCATGGCCTTCCATGTGATTGCTCTGCCTTGGTTTCAGGTGAAATACAAATAAATTCCAGTAACATTTGTAGTACATCTACTTCTGGAATTTGGTGTCGATTGCAACATGTATAAAATCTAAATAAGACCAATACTTAGAACATGAATAACAAGACACTTTCTTTACCTGGTACGTGTCTTTCTGGGAGCCTCTATTAACAAGGGGGAAAAAACAAGCAACTAGTTATATAATGGGCTTGTTTTAAGGTAATATAAGACCACTGTTATGGTCTGAGTTCTGTCTCCCCTAGAAATTCCTATGTTGAAGTTCTAAACCCAGTACCTCAGGGTGTGACTGTATTTGGAAAAAGAATATTTAAAGAGGTGATCACCTTAAAATAAGGTCATTAAGTTGGGCCCTCATCCTACATCACTGCTGCTCTTAGAAGAAGAAATTAGGACAGAGCACCTACAGAGGTGTGATCATGTGAAGACACCAAAAGATGGTGGTCATTTACAAGCCAAAGAAAGAAGCCTCAGAGGACCACCCTGCTGACACCTTAACATCAGGCTTGTGTCTTCTGTTTTTTATACTCCCCATGTCTGCAGAACTTTGCTACAGCGGCCCCAGAAAACTAACACAAGTATGTAGACAAAGCTAGTCACCAAATAGCATTGCTGCACACAAGTGTTCATTTGGGTAGTGCAGAGAGCAAATAACTAGCCAGGGCAAATGCTGTTATATCCATGACCTCAGCAATGAATCCTACTGTCCTGACTTATCTAATTAGTCTTCCTTTATGGTAACAATTGCTTAAAATTCAGAAGCCTGTGCTTCTTCCTCTGGTTTGTACGTTTCCCAAGGGTAAAACCCAATATGATTCATCTCTATACACAGAGCAACTAAAGATGGCCTGGCAGCCACTAGACACTGTGAAAAGGGAACAAGCCTACAAAGTGGTGAACAGGCACAGGCGTGTTTGGCTGAGCCCAGCATAAGTGGAACCTAGGTAATTACAATCTGAGTTACTACTTCACCATTTTCATTGTCACACTGCGGGGAAATATCGCTCTCAGGAGCCCCTGGTTTTGAAAAACTGTGGTCTCATAGCAAGACTGTTCAATATGGTGTCAGATATGATGAGTTCTAGTGTCAGGACCCCACCGAGTAAATAAGTTCATGTCCTGCTCTACTTCTGCAGCGGCAAACTGGTGAGATTGGCTTTGCCGACCGCATACGTGCGGGACGTCCACTCTTCAAGGATGAGAAATAAACAGGATAATGCAATTGAACATATTTTGTAAAACATCTTTTATGAGAGTTGACATTTCTGGGACCAAACCCAATGTTTTACTGTTTCTGGCAATTCTTCATTTTATAAACAGGAAGGCATGTATGCTCAAGGATAGGTGAAAGATAATGAACATAGTAGACCATAAATCAAGAGGACACCTGAGTTCTCATGTAATTTCCAGGGCAATATTTATGGTCTGGGTCTAACCACATTTACTGTGGGAATGAAAGTTATGTTGAGAACCACTGATTTTAGTTAAATTTTTAGGCATCACTGCTATTTGTCTTTTAATGTTCTGAATTGTGAAGTAGGTTATCGACCAGTTAATGTAAGGTATAACCACCCATGAAACAGTAGGGTATAATGAAAAGAATATTAAACAAGGGTAAAAAAAAAAAATCTGATGCAATTACATAAAATGTGAACTAAAGCTTGGTTATAAAGTAACTCTATATAGTTCAATTGCTCAGAATATAATGATTATATTTTTGGCAGAACTTTCTGAAGTTCTCTCCTGTCCTAAAAATCCCCAATACTCAAGATCTGAATATCTAATGCATCTATACTGCTTACCCATGAGTAGATCAAACATTTCATAAGCAAACTAATGTACCCTACTTGTGGTTTACTGTAGAAAAAAACATAAATATTCTAGTATGCTATGTCATTTGTTTATAATTGTATTTACGCTTTGCATTATTTTATGGCTGTTCATTTGGAACTTAATAGTATTCTTAAAAGGGAAAAAGATGTAAGATTTGAAAATATCTTGGTAAAAATTTCCTTGGGCCGCTAACCTTTATATTGGCATTACTTATGTTTCAGTATTCCTCCTCAAGCTCAAATTTGGGATGATATCTTAATAAAATCTAGAGTACAAAAATATTCTCCATAATTAATTATCAAAATTGAAATTGAGCATTCAGGTCTGTAAAGTAAGACTATATGCATAAGCTATTGAGCAGGGGCCTGGCAATACCTTAACTCAACTTATATTTGTTGAAGACGACACATGGTTTGCCAAACTCTATTTAACCATTGTGTTCAACTTACAAATTGCTGAGGAAGACAAATATACACTCAAGTAACTATCCTCCAAGAAGACAATATGTTTTCATAAGAAAGACAAACTTAAAAATTCTTTTCCACATGCAATATTAACTGTCTTTCTGGAATTAATCAATTTCTTGAAAGAGCACCCACCTTGAATGCTAAGTACTAAGTCATAGTTTCCATTGTGTTCTGACATGGAGGAGATGTGTTCTTCTGTGGTAATAAAACTGTAGTGAGAACTCATCACATTTTAGTGATTTTTAAATAACCACCACTGCTTAATGAGTAACAGAAACAACCTATACTAAAGCATATCTAAAATCACCTGGGGAGGTCTAAACTATTTTTTGCATGCATTCCACTGTCAAGGCTGCACAATTTACCTTAAGTCCCAGAACAAGTACATATCAGAGCACTTTCAGTAGACCAGCTGCCTTCTGGCTTACCATGCTGTCTTATCCATCGTGCCACACTGGCATCAGCAAAAAGCAATTAGTATTATTTTTTTTCAACAGTATGTGTATCTACAATTATCTCAAAATAAAAAGTTTAATTTAAAAAAGTAATTAGCCTGATAAAATAACCACTTAGGTTATAAAACAGGAACGCAAAGTAGCTAGCAATGTTTGTGTCTGCCACAAAAAAACAGCAATTTTAATTCAGCAAAATGCACTGACTACATTCTAGAGTCACTGAGACTCTATCAAAGCACTTCCCCCTCATGGTATTGTAGTAGAATATTCACTTACTTTTTGTCCTTACACCTCTCCTTTTAGACCTTTCTAGAAGATTCCATACTTCAGAAATGAGCAGTCTTTTCAGACAAGGGATACTCAAACTCAAATGATACAATTACTAAACATTAACAAGCATAATTACTGTATTGTAGTAACGTGGTCAGACCAGCTTAAAAATACACGAAGGATCATTTTCCAGATTCCAGCATCACACAAATCTAAATCAGATTTTTACATGCTACACTGTAGTATTGGCAGTATTGTTGCCATAATTAACTTACTTCACATAAAAACACATCCAAGCACTTTGTGTCCTGAGTGTAAACTGAGAGCCCAAAGCAAAGGGGCCAACGATGATACAAGGTGGTAGTTTAAATAAAAACCCACCAGCGCAAAGTGTGTTTAAGATTAACTCCTACATCTTCAATGCAGATTCCAAGTAATAGGACAATTATGGGTTTCACAGAAGGCATAGTCTGAAATTCTGAATTTCTTCCTTCCCTGTCAGAAAGTTTTTAAAAAGGCAATTCAAAAGCCGGATTAAATATGAAGGGGTGTGAACTTGAGCTCGCTTTCCTTCCAAATACAGAAAGAAAATGGCACCAATTTGGAGAGAGAAAAAAGGCATCATTTGTGTTCTTACTGATCCTTTGATGGGGCTTTCTTGTACCATTTGTATCATTACCTCACGTTGCTTGTTCAGCCACCATAAAGGGGATGTGTCAATATTTCCTTACCTGGGCAGGCCATGAACCTTTACACAGAAGCAAGAAAGAAATGTCCCTCTCCAAGACTGAGAATACTTAATAACCCCAAGTAGCAAGTAATCCACAATCCTTACTTTTCCTGGTATAACATAAGAGTAAAACTGAGGAAAAAAAAATAAAAAAGATAAGACAAAGGTTACCAGTTTCCTGCTTAAAATCTTTAGCGGGAATTCATTCTATGAATCTACTAAGCTAAATGAACATGCCCAATTATGTACAACATGAGCAGAATTCATCACAGCTCTGCAGAATGTTTTAGACAGAGTTCATGTCCATCTGGGGTTAGCAGTGTCCTGTTTTTAGAATTGCTTGGGATCTCTGTCCCTGTGCCTGACATGGTGTGACTGAGGTTTGCAATTTCTGAGGAGATGTGTGATTCACAGCTGAAATGACAGATTTATGATTCTTGAACTTCGAATTAAAAGATTTCTTTGGATGTTGAGTGCTACAACATAATTACTCCCTAAGACTTCTTAGGGAGTAGCTTTATCTTGATCTCATCTGGACACAGCCACCATTCAGGTCTCTGTAACCTCCTGTCACCAAAGATGTGTATACAAAGGTCTTCAGGTCATAAGCATGCAAATCAAAATTGTAAGGGAGTCTGAGCTCCTCATTTCACTCTTCAAATACTCAGGTGATAACAATTGGGGAGCATATATGGTTTTCAATAAAACTACTATTAAATGTTTTCTTTTGGAGCCCTCTTTTCCATTTGGATTTAATTCTACATTATGCCAGTCCAGCTCAAATTGTTAGTAGTCACCCATACATTGAAATTTCATTTTCCTATTTGATTAAGGATACCTTGAGATTCAAACTCCAACTAGAGAGGCAATGATTAAGAATGCAAACAATAGTAAATTCTGGTGAGGATGTGGGAAAATAGGAACCCACACACTGTTGGTGGGATTATAAGTTAGTACAATCATTAAGGAGATCAGATGGAGGTTTCTCAAAAGACTAGGAATGGAACCACCATATGACCCAGGTATACCACTCCTTCCTTGATATCTTTCCAAATGAAGTTATAATCCTATAATGATACATACATACCCATGTTTATAGCAGCACAATTCACTCTAGCTAAATTATTGAACCAACTTAGATGTCCCTCAGCAGATGAATGGATAATGAAAATGTGGCACATATACACATAGGAACTTTATTCAGCTATAAAGAAGAATAAAATTATGCCATTTGCAGGAAAATGGATGGAACTATAGAATATTATGCTAAGTAAGATCAGCCTGTATCAGAAAATCAAGGGTCTTTTCTCACATGTAAAAGCTAGAACAGAAATAGGAAGCAAAAGGGACTTTAGTCAAATGAAGAAAGAGACCAGAAGAATAGTGGAATGGGATTAGGAGAGGAAGGTAAAGAGAGGAAAAATAAGGATTGAGGAAGAGAATAGTTCAAATAAGGGGTCACATCCATACAAGGTTTCACTACCGATCTCACTAACATACATAGGGAGAGAGGAAGGGGGGGCAGGACAGGATACGGAAGGAGACACACCAAGTGATGTGGGCACGTATGCTTGTATCACTTTGAGTCTATGATGTATAATTAAATTGCACCCCAAAAGCGTAAATAAACAAAAAGCTTCTTTCCTTCCCTCCAAGCCCTGGATTTCTGCATGTAAGGACACAAGGCCTCACCTGATGGCAGCCAATAGCAATTTGGCTGCCTTCTCTTAATCTGTTCCTTTCACAGTCCCACAAGTCCATGGTGTATTTATGGACTTTTTGTTGCTTTCCTTTGAGGGCAGCATGGAAGGGGACAGCATTTGTTACTCCCTGCTCCTCTGACCTTGAGAAAATTCCTGGTGTAGGAGGCTTGATCCGACCTAAATCCATCAGCCCTGCCACAGTCTCTTGCTGCTACCATCTCCTCCTCCAGCGATGGCCCCCTGTCCATGGAAACGGAGCCATCCACTCATCTGTGCCATGCCAAACAGAGCAAACGCAGGCTGTGTCCTTGGCACTGCCTCCCCGAATTCTACCACGTCTCCTGGACCACATCCATGCCTGAGCAGCATCAGGTTGTCATCCAGGTCAGTGGTTGAAAAAATTTCATACAGGATACAATCACTCCTCCCTGATTTACTGAGATAATCTCTGTACTACTTGGTAACAACCCCTCCCCAAGGGTAGGAAGTATACCCAGTTTGAACCCACAACACCTTGATACAAATGTTTTCTATGTAATAGATCCTGACACTACCCAAACAATAGAACGTGGGGATTGATCACGTCAGCAACGTTGGCACCATCCCCTTCCTTGTTGTAGTCATGTATGGCCATCCACCCCAAGACTTCAGATTCCACTTCACAGTCACTCTCTCTAAAACTACTCCGTCATAACGCATGGTGATCTCAATATGCAGGTAAATGGCCTTTCTAAAGCCTCATTCTTTCACTTCTTTACCCTCCATCCTTCTACCTCAAATATACACTCTCATCTTTATACTCCCCCCCCCCCCAAAAAAAGAACTGAGCCAATAAGTGAATGCCTTCCAAAATCTCAAATATCCTGCACTTTGCAATTCCCTATCTTTCCTGTTCTCATGTTCCAGGACCAGTACTAAAACAACTATTATCACTCCCACCCCCCAACACTTGACTGGTCCTCGTTTCCCTGCTCTCATTTGCCTTTTTACACAATGCAAATTCCATGGACAAGCATTCTAATCCCAAACACACATCCACCTTCAAGTCCTCATTTTTTTTTCTTACTTTATCTTCTTTCTTAATTAGTCAAACCATAACTCTGTTAATCTAATGCACCACTGCCTTCTCACTAGCACCCCCTGCTGAATACACATGGGAAAACAACACTCAGTTACGGTGATTATTGGGCTTTTCTACTACCTGGTTGAAAGCAAGATTCCCTCTCTCCCCACTTTAATTTTCTTCCTTTTTTTTAACCTTTATTTTCAAGCTGAGAAATCTTAGGCAAGATGTGTAAGTTCCCTGTACCTAGGTTTCTTCAGTTTCTGCATATGCAATATTTAGAAAGTAGCAGATTTAGAAAGAATTAGAAAGCCCATAATTCAAATACACCCAGTAAGAATTACATGAGTTAAGTACATACAAAACAGGGTCTAGCATTTTGCAAGTCTTGATAAATGTTGGATGCTATTATTGCTATTATTAAAATATTCTCTGTACTTTCAAAATACAAATCCAATCTGAGATACAGGCAAATAACTTATAAAATTTTAATTATCTTCTGAAATGTAACAGAAATATTGATACAAAGGAAATGAACAATTTGCTTATGTATTATTAAAACTTTTAGGAATAATTTGGATAGTGTAGCTTTGATAATATGACAATATTTACTAGGCAGGATGTATTCAAAATAATGCTTCCTCTATTACTTTAATCATAAACTTCATTTAAAAACATATGACAGAATAAACACCAGGAAAACCTATAACCAATGAGTTCTACCAGGAACAATCACCATTAGCATCCTCAAGTATAACAGTCTTCTAAATCTGTCCTGCCTGATTTGCACTGCGGTTATTTAATTTAAATTAAAAAAAAATTGGAATTCAGTTCTTTTTTTGCACTAAACACATTTCAAATGTTCCATAGCTAGTGGAAAACACAGAAAGCACTATGCCCCTGCTACAAGAAGTTTTACCCAACAGCACCCTTACTACACATATCATTTATAACATCATGCATCCCAGCCTATTGCCAAAATGTATTTTAAAGTCCTTTATATAGTCTCCATCATCTTGTTAAAAAAAAAAAAGGTTACAACTGTGAATCTATGAATTTATCATTTATTGAAATATTTTTATTTAAAAGTACATTTTAGAAGAAATCCCCATTGGGTTGATTTGTTAGGTTCGAATGACATATTTTTAAAGCTCTGGATATATACTTTCAAGTCATTTGCAAAAACTAATATTTTATTTCACACATGCATCTTTCAAAAACAACTACTTATTATGTGTTCCAGTAAAATAACAGTCATATCTAAGAAAATGATAGCATGGGATAAAAAAAAAATTAGAAAAGAGGGGTATACAAAAATTAAATACAATTTCAGAGTGGCAACTATTGAAGACTGAAAAGCAACTGAAACCAAGTCAGTCAGTCAACTCCAGGGTGATGTAAAGAAGAGATCTAGAATAAATTCCAAGAAATTAAATAAGAACTTGGGTTAATGTTTACAAGATAAAGAAGAAAAAACATCCTCTATTAACAAAAGAAAAAAAGTTCCAGGAAAAAGAATTTTAACACCCACCAGAATATCATAACCAAATATGAAGCAATCTAAAATCCTGCATGATTTTGACTTAGATAATGTGAGAAAAAAAACATTCATTTCCAATTGATCCAAGGAAAAATTAAAGGGATTTTTTTTTTTTTGCACAGCCATCGTACGATCCTATCACAAATTTAATAATAAAAGAACGACATATTTTCAAATCATGGAAGAACGAACCTATAAGATTTATAAAATAACATTAGAGCAAATAGACGTATAAGTCAATAAATTCCACGTGTTGTACTGTATATAGTATTCACATGCACATGGGCTGAGAATACTTCCAACTTTATAAGATCAAAAATATAAAACACACACATGGAATACTAAAAACTCTCGAGTATAAGCATATGGGTCTGTGTGAGTACATGTGCATTTTTACGCAGCTTGACATCTAACTACTTTGAGTAATAAGGATTATCTGGAGGTGAAAATCAAGAAACCAAACTAGGCATACACCATATAACTAAAACTCCTATGTTGATACATCACAAATGTTCTATTTTCCCTTACTATTGAGAATTTGTGAAATGATCTACACACACAACAGCAAAACACACAAAATGTATATTTTTATTTATATGACATGTAAAAGTTTACCTACTCCCTGTGCTATTGCTTTGAGTGTAGTCTTTGTATAGTTTCTCTTTTGGCATCACACTGAAAGGATTAGACGCTGGGTATCTGGAAGTAGAACAGCATAGAGGGAGGGAAAGCCTAAGAGGAATGAGAAGGAGAAAGAAGACAAAGAGAAAAAGACCCAAACACGGTGGCATCTGTTCTGTAGGCCTACAGAAAGGACTTCCTCAATGAGATTCTAGCTGGTCTCCTATGCTAAAATTCTGTTTCCCAAATGATTATTATTTTTTGTAGCTAGGATTTCAAGGAAATGTAAATATATAGTTACAAATATCAAAATTAGATTAAAACAAAGAGTAGAGAAGGCTATTATTTAATTAAGAGATAAGAAGAATATATGACATATATCTGAGCACAGGTCAAGGATAAAGCCATCCAAATGGGAAATTTCTGCATTCTGTCAATTCAAAGTTATCCTCAATTATATGTGATTGGACATATTACAAAGTCAGTCTTCGGTGAAATATTTAAGAGGGGAAAAGATAATATACAATATCAAGAATGAGAGGTAAGAATGGTAATAAAATCAGAGTCTACCATTAAGTGAGCAAAACATTTACTATCCAGATAATGCCCTATCTTCAGCATCTATAGGAAATGAGATAGCAAGTTATAATAAGACCTACATTATTGTGAGCATATTAATTATACGAAAAGTGCAGGAATAAGCACTAGCACACAAAAAGAAAATTCCATCATCGAGATTATCAAGAAGTTCACGCACATAATTACATAGTACTTTCCCAGTCTTAACACAATGAGGCTTTCAGTAGGAAGAAAAATAGACCAGAGGATATCATTATCCCCAGATCTCTAAGTGAACTTGAATTGTTTTTAAGTTTCAAGATGTCTGTAGAGGAGGACATAAAAACTACGGAGTGGTCCTGAATTACAATAAGCACATTAAGAAATGCACATGGTAGGCTGTGACTTGGTTTTCTCACAGACCCTCCACTACATTTTAGCTAGATGCAAGGAAGCTAAATTAACATCATTTATTGTCTGGCAAACACTTTCATATTTTAAGAAAAATTTTAATATGGTGAGAATAAGGTGACTTTGGAGCATCCAGTCTAAAAGAACTAATAGGAAGCTTGAAACTATAAATGCTTGAAAGCTCAGGAGTATGTATTCACAGTATTTTATTTACATTTCTATTATAGCAATGTATCAGTTAGGATATGCCAACTTATGCCCCGAATCTTAAAATAAAATCCTACTGACTTAAGAAAAGAAAGACTCATTTCTTGCTCATACAACATATTCATATTAGGTCAGCATGTCCTCTGTTCCAAGTTATTTTTACTGAATCACAGCTGATAAAGCCTTCAACATCTGAACAGGGTTGGTCTCTGTGATGGGAGACAGAGGCTCCCAAACCACACATCAGCTTTTAAAATCTTCTGCTAGAAAGTGACACATCGCTTCCATTCATCTGTTGGACACAACAAAAACACAATGTCAAGAATAATCTAAATTCAAGAGGTAGAACATCCTTCCAGGCTGATTACAAGAACAAGAGGTACTAGTAAGTGGTTACATTACAAACATATCATAAGCCTTATTTGGAAAAGTCAATTTCCTCCTTTCTTGGTTACCTTTGAAGTCCTGGGAACAAAATATTGAATCTTCTCCATGGTTCTAGGGGTTTGGCCCTTAAAAAAATTTGTTGTTGTTGTTGAATGAATAAAAGGGATGGTCAACGGTGGCAACTACTTTAGCATGTTCAAAGAGTTAATACTGAAAAGAGACTTCTGCATGTGACACTTGAAGTTCACTTGCAATCTCCATAAAAGTGTCTCGGGGCATGACAAACCAAGGTGAGGAAATAAAAGACTAGCATGGAGGGGGCCCCTCTCACAAGTTTGGCAATGCGCCCACGGAGAAACTTGGGCAGCAGCCTGAAGGAAGTTGCTCTAAATGGAACACAGAGTACACCAGGTCTGGAGGGAAGGAGAAAGTGAACTTTTTTTTTTTTAATTGGTGCAATGTAATTATACATCAGAGTGAGGTTCAGAGTGATACATACACACATGCCCACAGTATTCATTGTGTTTCCCTCCGGTTCCCACCTCGCTCTTCCCTCCTCACAGGTCGTCTTTACATGATACAAATAACTTCATGTATGAACAAAGGACATCATCAGATCTCCCTCTTTCTCCCCTCGCTCCTCTGGCTCTGTTTTCCATTGCACTAGTGATCATTTATCTGAAGTCTTCTTTATTTCCAGTTTCTCTCTAGCTTCCATATATGAAGACATGGCCTTTCACTTTTGGTAACTGGCTAATCTCACTTAGCACAACATTCTCGAGTTCCATCCATGGGTCATTTGTTATGGCTGAGTAGAATTGCATTGTGTGTACATGGAGACTGAACGGTTAAGAAAGAGGTTGGGTAACTAATTAAACTGTTTCAGAGGCACCACGATCCTTAAAAAGGTAAGGGGGCATTGAGACAGGGATCCCTTTGCAATACAGAGATATGAATCCAGATGGTTATACACAAAGCTGTGGCTCATAAAAAAGAGAGGTTGATTTTGGAGAGGTGCCTGCCTAATGGTTTCTATTTCATCTGAGAAGCAAAAGCCAGATAATATTCTGCATGCAAGAGAGGAATTGGGAAGAGGACGTGAAAAGCAGGACAGATTTAGAATAGTCTTTACAGTAAGGGAGCTACTGCAGGTTAGGATGACCAAGCGGCATTGAGAATAGACGTCAATAGTGTTTAGGTTTTACATGGCAAAAAACCCAGTCATTTCCAAAGGTATTGGAAACATTTATATACTGCGGTGGATGGAGATCTTGACCCTACAAACCATTTGTTTACACATCCAGACCCAGCACAAAGGAAAGCAAACAGATGACCCCTTTCTGATAAAGCCAAAAGTATAATGCTTTGATTACCTGTGCAAAAAAAAAAAATCCTTCTAAAGTTATGGTTAACTTATGATTTAATGTTTGGAACAAAACAAAAACGTGATGTTGAACAACTTCTCTGGGTACTCATTTTAAATCTACTATTATTGGTTAATGCCAGAAGGAGGCTACAATTGATTCAACTAACTTAAAATGTATACACAAATATTATCCAACTCAAAGTGTTTTTTTTGTTGTTGTTGTTTTGCCTTGTGGAATCCAATAGTACCTTTAAAATTAATAGGTTTTAGCCTTGTACAATCAGGGAAAATAAAATAGGAGACTTTTTCATTTTGATCAAAAATGAAGTTAGGTTTTCCCAGAAAATTTGCAGAGGCTCTGCTACCATAGGCATATGGATGGAAATTAATATTGATTTGAGGACTGGTAAGGTCTGCAAAAGAAATATAAATGTAGAAAACAGGACTTTTTTAGGTTCCCCTGTGTTTATTGATAATGAGGAAAACAAAGCAATCATTGCAACTCATCATAAGTCAAAATTAGTATCTATTGCTTAAATTATACATAAATAGTTAAACCCTGAGAAAATAGCCTTGATGTGTATAGTTCTGGAGAGTGAACCCAGGGTCGTATGTGCAAGGCAAGTGCTCTACCACTGAACTACATCCTCAGCCTACAGCCTTGATAATGAAAGAGAGTTGTGTTAAAAAGGGTTAAATAAGCCGGGCGTGGTGGCGCACGCTTGTAATCCCAGCATTCGGGAGGCTGAGACCGGAGGATCCGGGTTCTCGGCCAGCCTCAGCTACCTAGTGAGGCACTCCGCAACTTAGTGAGACTCGGTTTCAAAATAAAGAATAAAAAAAAAAAAAAAAAAAAAAAAAAAAAAAAAAAAAAAAAAAAAAAAAAAAAAAAAAGGGGGGGGGGGGGGGGCCGGGGGGAGAAAGCCGCTAAGTTAAAACCCCAGAACCAAAAAAAAAAAAAAAAAAAAAAAAAAAAAAAAAAAAAAGGGTTAAATAGCTGGGCATGGTGGAGCACACCTGTAATCCTACTTCTTGTAAGATCACAGGTTCAAGGCCAACCTCAGCAACTTAGTGAGACTCTGTTTCAAAATAAAGAATAAGATTGGTTGGGAATGTAGTTCAAAGATAGAATGCTCCTGGGTTCAATACCCAGTATCCAAAAAAAAAAAAAAAAAAAAAAATGGAAGGGGGTTGCAATGATGAACTCACTTTGGGACAATAGGAATACCAGTAAAAATGATAGCAAATCTCTCACTGATAAGGAAACTGTCATGAAACATACAGAAAAATGAATTATTATAAATTCAAATCATGTATGTTGATATGATATAATTTATGTTGCCTGGTCCTATGATTGTTTTTTAGCCTACGTCACAAGAGAGAACCAGATATATGTATTAAAGTGACATCATGGTTAATGAAAAGGTATTTTTAGCATGCAGTTTTAAACTTTCCATTTAAGATTTCAAAGCTGCCAACCAGGTGAAATGGCTGATGTTGGAGTTATGGTGACTCATAAAGGCAGAACCCCTGGACCAGCTTTCACAATATCCTCTCTGGGGATACCTCTGTTCTCAACTTGGAAAGTATGCACAGTTCAATTCTTACAACTTGTTTCATTTTCTTAAAAACTTTCAGGAACTAATGAACCAAAAATGAAATAAACCTTTGCTAGACTATTTTAAAAGCATGCTGGTCATCTTATTCTTTGGAACCAAATGCTTCCACACGATTTTCCACAGAAGTTTGCCAAGCTATCCCCCAACTAACCTCTCGATGACTTCCAAGCTATTCTAGTTTAGTACACTCTCACACCCAGGCAGACTTATTCATGGAAGCAATACCACAATTCTAGTTCCAGACACACTAAGTATCGCACAGCACTTGGCAGTACCTTAAAGGACATACTTCACTGTGTTCGCTATACACAATATGACACTGAACCCAATTTCAATAATTTATTACCATCATCATTTATTCGACTCCATTTATTGACATCTCAGTAAGAGCCAACTTCCAAGAATCACTGCTGTTTCATTTTAGTGACAAAGCAATAACCTGAAGTCTTAAAAATTCTTTCAAAATGGAACAAATACCAACGCCCCTGTTTGCTCTGTGCCCAGGAGGGAGCAGAAAAGCACATTGTGTTGGCATACGGTTGTCAAACCACATGTCCCTCTGTTCACCCCACACTCTAATTGTTGGAAACAAAGCTTCAGCCTTAATGTTTTGACTCTCCTTTAGTGGAATTCATGAAATAGAAATGAATACCTGTATTCCTAGGAGACACTGTTAATCAGGGCGATTCCTCACTTGGCATATTGCTGTTTCTTTCAGGTTATAAAAACCAAAAGCCTCCTAATATGATTTGATTACACTGCCCCTCTAGAGATCACTATTATTACCTTCTAACTTTTATTATTCCAAAACACACAATGGCGATTACTAAAATATTCCATTTGACTTGTAAGAATAATATATATATACATATATATATATACACATATATAATATGTATATATATGTGTATATATATATATATGTATATATATATTATTCTTACAAGTCAAATGGAATATTTTACACACACACACACACACACATATATATAATAGTGACCTCGTGCTGGTTGAGACAAAACTGGTTGATGCAGCCTCACAAACACATTTGGGAAAGAAGTTAAGGCTTTGGGTTTCAGATTATCAAAAGGATGTGGGAAAAACGAATTCAGGGAATAACACAGCATTTCCAAACTGAGCTAATTGACAAGATGATTCATTGTTCTGACGTGGCAAAACAAGTGGCATGCCAACAATTGGAAAAACACAAAAATGCAGACACGGAAGGCTTTCAAACTTGGGCCCAGAAAGCAAGCAATTTGCTGTAATCAGAATGTAATAGGCAGCATTAATTTATACAGAGATGTCTTTTAGAGTACCAAATTAGCCTAATCAATTTAGAAACTTATTAATGGCCCTGACAATTTTCCTTAAGGACCACATCAAGGTATATAAAATAACTGTTAGAGGCACTTCAGCATTTGCATAAAATTAGTTTATCTTCACATCAAATCTGAGTGTGGCTATAAAGCCTATCTTGGAGTACATTTCATAGCAACTTTCAAATTAAAGTTTCATTAGTGCTGCCTTAATAGTGTCACTTACTGATTGTTCTCATCTCCACTCCACTCTTTTGCCTTCACTGTCCCCCAGTAAAATCACCCCAATGTATGCTAGAGCTCGAGGAAGCCATAAATGTGGAAAGGGAAGAGAACTACCCATGTGGCAGAGAGAAAGTCAGGCTTACATCAGATGTGGTGAATTCAGAGTCCAGCTTTGCCACCCACAAGTAACTTTACCTTGGAATATCACTTGTCTTAAAGTATCATTTCCTGTTTTTTTGTTTTTAAAGGCTAGTGGTAATGCCTAACAATGTAATATATGGGAAGAAATACTATTAGTACAATTTTTATATTCTCTGGAATACTATTTCAATGTAAGCTTTTAATATATGAACTAGTAGGAAAAGATACAGTTTTGCTCTAAAATAGACATGGAAATATAAATCCCCATTATTTCTAAAGGCTGACTTTTATTATTAATTATAAATAATATATTATGATTACTATATTAATTTCTTCAGGCTATATTAAGCATGCTAAAAAGATCCTAATTAGGGTAAGTTTAATTTTATTCAGGGCAATATATTTTAGGAAAGAATTTCTTCTTCTGGATTTCTTTGGAGTCCTGAATGGTCCTTTTTTTAACTTTTAAAATTTAAGAAGAAATGTCCTAATCTGTGATTTGAAAAGAGAAAATATTTCTTGTTTTCCAAGTACCATTTCTTCAGGTTAACCTGTATTGATTTTTTTAATTAGTGAAGAGTTATATATTGGCACCAATTTATAATTAAGAAAAAATATGCCACTAATTAACAAGAAATTATTTTAAATCCAAAGTGCTCACACAATTCCACCAGAGCTGACAAATGGGAGATTGAAAGCAATTTTCTAAGAACAAACTCTTCTTTATAAGGTCTGAAATACTTTATTTAATCTACTAGAATCTACCAATTAACCAGTAATTGAACAGTGTTCCGTTCCTTTATTCAGGAGAGAACAGGTGACAAGGCACATCAAAATCTGATCATTACTATGCTGCTTTTAAGACACATTTAAGAGTTTCTTTGGACTCTGGTAGCTATTTAACTCAATTTTCTACAGCTTTTAGGTCTACCACATAGCATAATTTAATAATTTATTCATCCTACAAATGTTTTGAGGTATCTGTTCAGAGCCCTGGCAAGCATTTTAGGAGGTAGAAAGACTAATAAGATACAGAGACAAATCCTCATACTTATAACCAGTTGATTTTTGACAAAAGCTAAAAGCATATGCTGGAGAAAACATAGCCTTTTCAACAAATGGTACTGGGAAAACTGGTTATCAATGTGTGAAAGAATGAAAGGACATCTCTGTTTCTCACTCTCAACAACAGTCAACTCAAGATGGACCAAAGACATAGAAATTAAACCAGAAAATTTGCAATCACAAGAAAACATAGGTCCACTCTCCAACATAATGGTACTGGGAGAGACTTTCCTCAATGAAACCCCCAAAACTCAGAAAATAAAACTGAGAATCAATAAATGGGATGACATCAAATTAAAAAGCTCCTGCACAACAAAGAAAATGAGCAAGAGTCTGAAGAGAGAGCTTAGAGAATGGGGGAAAATCTTTGCCAGCTACTCTGATAGAGAACTAACATCTAGAATAGACAGAGAGCTTTAAAAAACTTCATGCTATAAAAATAACCCAATAAAAAATGGCTAATTGAACTGAACCAACATTTCTCAAAAGAATAACAAATGGCCAATAAATATATAGGAAAAAAGTTCAGTATCATTAGCAATCAGAGAAATACAAACCAAAACTACACTGAGAGTCTATCTAACTCCAATCAGAATGGCAATCATCGAGAATACAAACAACAATAAATGCTGGCTAGGATGTGGGAAAATAGGAACTCTTACACACTGTTGGTAGGAGTGTAGATTAGTACAACCATTTTGGAGAACAGGATGGAGGTTCCTCAAAAGCCTAGGAATAGAACCATCATATGACCCAGTTATACCACTCCTGGGTATCTTTCTCAAAGAATTCAAGTCAGGAACACGATAGTGATACATTCATAGTTATGTTTACAGCAGCACAATTCATAATACCCAAATTATGGAAGCAACCTAGGTATTCATCAACAGATAAATGGATAAAGAAAATGCTATATATACATGCAGTGTAATTTCACTCAGCCACAAAGAACAAAATTATGTTATTTGCAGGAAAATGGATCAAACTAGAGAATATTATGCTAAATAAGATCAGCCAGTCAAGGTTCATATGTTTTTTCTGATATGTGTAAGCTAGGGAGAAAATAAGAAACAAAGGGAACTTAAGATAAATGAGGAGCAGGACCAGTAGACTAGTGGAAGTGCGGTAGGAGATGAAAGTTGGGAAGGGAAACGAAGGCTTGGTGAAGGAAAGGGTTCAAATAATGCTGTGCCCGCATATGAAGGTATCACTACCACCAATCTCACTTACACGCACAGGGAGGGGAGAGGCACACCAGGTGCTGTGTGTACCTATGTATGCTTCACAGTGGACCTCACCATGACATACAATTACAATGCACCAATAAAACTACATTAAGAATAATACGATACAGACCCAGTCTTAATGAACTTCACAGTCTAGATTTCTTATGCTCAAGGAGACTTGTGAAGAACTGGAAAACCCAAGTGAGTTCAATACACCCTACTTACTACTTCTTAAAGTGGGTGAGTCTGCCATCTCCCAGATAATCCCATCTTTCCTAGGAAGTATCCATTTTCTCAGGTTCCCTAAAAATCAAGCTGACTCCAATATATTTTTTATATTGGGGATTGAACTCCAGGGGTATTATGAGCTGCATTTTCAGCCCTATTTTTATTTTGTTTTATTTTGAGACAGAGTTTAAGTTGCTGAAGGTCTTGATAAGTTGCTGAGGCTGGCCTTGAGCCTGCAATCCTCCTTTCTCCGCCTCCCAAGTACTGGGATTATAGGGATGTACCACCAAACAGCCTTACCTCCCTGGAAGTGCCCGATCTCATCTCACCCCAGTTTTTAATCCATCACAAAGAATAAGAGCACTTGAAATTGGTCAATAGATGATCTCAAGCTCACCGTCCCCTAACGGTTGCCAAAAGCATTAAAGGGGGCAACACTGATAGCATGTTGTCTGACAGGTACATAACCCCTTTCTTCTTCTACAAACTTTGAAATGTTTGAAGTTAAGCCTGGCCAGAAGGCATCCCAGTAAATTGCTCTATACTCTGTAAGGGTAAATCCTATGAAAGGCTTTGCTACATTAACAAGGATGTTACTCACTAGACCATTCAGTTCTCTCTTTATGAAGACTCATGGGGGAAATTCTCTCCAGTCTCTGTACCAGGAATGGCCCTTTTTTTTCTAGAAAAAGTTACTTCCAATTATATCTGCTTCTTTGGGTCTGATGATTGTTTAAAAACTTAGGACCAAATTTATGGACCAAATCCAGCGAGTGCATACTCCCTTGGAACATAAGTTTGAATACTTCTTTCCCTATAATTCCTACTCTTAACAGAAATTTCTCTTTACCATGAGATTCTCAATTGTACTTGAAGTATATATTTGAAGTATAATTCAAATACAGAGTAGTAAGTAGAAAAATCATATGTGTACTTGATGGATTTTTACAAATTAACAGGCCAAGGTAACCAATATTAAGAACAGGGTAAAAGGACATTTCAGCATCTTCGCATCTATGAGCTCATAAATTAGTTTTGTTTGATATTGAACTTTATATGAATGGAACCAAACTCCATGGGCTAATTTTAGCTTTGGTTGCTCACCATGATGGTTGTGTGAGTAAAATGTAATCTGTAACTAGTTTGTTTATTCATTCTTACTTTAGTTCCTTATTTTTACTTTAATTGACTGATATTTCACATAGCTTAGAAAATCTCTTAAGCCCACCACCAAGAAAAAAAAAAAAGTTTAAGAATAATGTGTTCTTGGCTATGACACCAAAGACACAGCAACAACAAAAAATACACAAACTATACTTCGTGAAAATTTAAAAATTTTGTGCAATAAACCTCATTATCCACTGAGTAAAAAGGCAATAGCAGAATGGGAGAAAATATTTGCAAATCACATATCTGATGAGTGATTAATATCCAGAAAACAGAATTTAAAAAATCCAACAACAACAACAAAACTCATTCAAAATGGGGCAAAGGACTTAAACAGACCTTTTTCGAAGGAAGATCTACAATGGCTAAGTACATGTAAAGGGGCTTGACCTCACGTATCATTAAAAATTCAAATACAACTAGAATGAGATACTAATCTTACACCCATTAGGACAGCTCTCATTTTAAGAAGATGGAAAATAAACTTTGGTGAGGATATAGAGAAACTGGAAATCTGGTGCTCTGTTGGTGGCACCAGAGATTAAAGCCAGTATGGAAAACAGTATGGCTGTTTCTCAAAAAGTTAAAAGTAGAAATACTATATGAGTCAGACACCTCTCCACCTTTCCTTATATAATGGAAAATACAGATGGAAAGCAAAGTCTTAAAGAGATAGCTGCGCATGCACGTTCTTGGCATCATAACTCCTAGTAGACAAAATCTAAGAAACCCTAGTGTTCCTGATCAGATAACTGGATACCCAAAATGTGGTAGGGACATGCAATGGCATATTTGAACTTAAAAAGGCAATTCTGATTCATGCTACAAAATGGTTGAAAGTTGAGGACATTATGCTAAGTTAAATTAAATAAGTCAATCTCTCCCCCTTTCTGTCTCTCTGTCTCCTCTGTTTCTGTCTCTCATACACATACACACACACACACACACACACACACACACACACACACACACCCTTTATATGAGGTACTCAGAGTAATCCAAATCATAAAGATAGTAGAAAAGTGGTTGCCAGGGGATGGAATGGAAGACAGAGTGATAGTTTAATGGATTTTGAGTTTCAGTTTTGCAGGAGGAAAAAGGTTTTAGTGATAGATGGTGATGATTATATAACAACATGAATGTACTCAATACAACTGAACTGTACACTCAAAAATGGTTAAGATGGCAAATTTCACATTACGTGTATTTTTATAATACAAAAATTGAAAACAAAAAACATATAGTATAAATACCTAAATGAATACTATCTAGTCACTAAGGCGAGAAAATCAGCTATTTTCCTTTAGAAACAAATGTGAAAAACAAGAATTCCAAAAATGTTTAACTGGCCACTTAAACTAAAGTCCAATGAACTAGAACAGCTCATCCGATGCTCTTTCTAGCTAATTACATTATGTGGTTGATGAAATTCTATTTATAAAATTTTATTTTGTTAAGTTTGCCTGATTCTTCATTTTGTTTCAAGGCATATACAGTACCATCAATTAAAAGAGCTCTTGTATCTGTGTATAGTCTCTGGCACAGCTCCTTCTCTTTAAATTAAGTTTAATAATAACTTGTGCCTAAGATGTTGAGGTTAAACACAGAGACAACCATATTCCATAAAAGTACTCAATAAAAATAAGGAAGTATGTGTCTAGAATAATGCTATTATACATGCAATAGATTTTTCCCACCATGAGCTTCCCCTGTCAACTCTGCTATCTCTAGTACTAGCTCCCTATAGGTACATAATAACCATTCTTCAAATATTTATTGACTGCCTTAAGTTAGAATGAAGAGAACAAAAAATAATTGCCCTGCAAGCTTTTGATGCAAAATTTGGTCAACATTTAAACATGAGCTAAAGTAATGCAGTTCTCAATTACATGAAAATTATGGTTCTTGCTGCATTTTTCAATTTCATATAGCTAGCACAATATAAAACTATAGCGATGGTAGCTACGGAAAAAGTTATTTAATGCACACATACCACCATATGCCCCAATCCTGGCTGACAATATGTTAATTCCTAATCCTGAGGATCTATAAATGTCACCTTATTTGGAGAGAAGGTTTGAGTTTTTTTTAATCAAGAAGCTTGAAATGAGGAAATTATCCTGGATTACCTTATCGGGGTAGGTGCTAAATATAGTGTCCAGTGTCCTTACAAAAGAGAAGAGGTGTGATCTGATACAGAGAAAGCAAAGTGAAGACAGGTAGGGGCTGGAGCGCTGTGACCACAAGCCAAGCAATGACAAGCAGAAACCGGAAGAGGCAAGAAACAGACTATCCCCTAGAGCCTTCCAAGGAAGCACCCTGTCAACACCTTGGTTTTGGCCTGGTGATACTGTTTTCAGACATCTAGCCTCTAGAACTATGAGAGAATAGATTTCTGTGGTTTTAAGCCACCACATTTGCAGCAATTTTCTTGGTACAGATGACATGGAACAGGAACACATCATTTATGCTTAATACAGGAGCCACAGGAAGCTGACCCATGATGATCGTGAAAGCAGCCAACATCTATAGATTATTCACTATGCCCTAGACGCTATTCGAAGCGCCTGTCATGTACCACCTTGCTACATCTTCACTCGACCCTCGGACGTTTATTATCACCACGTACAGATGAGGACACTGAAGCAAAGGGACATGTAGTAAGTTGATCAAATTCCTGCAGCTTAAAGGAACACAGCAAAGATTCACATTCAGGCACTTTAGTTCTCATACTCTCTTAATGCTACACCATGTTTAATGACAATTTTGTCTCTATACCTTGAATGTCAAATTTTACTATGCATGTGAAACTTACAGTCACCCCCAAGTTCAAGGCAGTGATTGCCACCTTTATTCTTTCAATTCCTGGTGATCTAGACAGCTGTGGGAAACTGAGACTAACCTCTAGACGTAGTATTTAACTAAATGTCTTTTAAAATATTTTATTAGGGATTGAATGCAGGGGCCCTGTGGCATTCTACCTCCAAGCTATACCCACAGCCCTATTTATTTTATTTTGAAAAAACAGGCTCACACTAAGTGCTGAGGGTCTAAGTTACTAAAGCTGACCTAGAACCTGCAATCCTTCCATTTCAGCCTCCCAAGTACTAAGATTATAGGTGTGCACCACCATACCCAGCCTAAAATCAATTTTTAAATATAGAGTTTTCAAGATGCGTTCTGCAGTTTCATATCTTATGTCTCTGCTTAAGGATCATCTAAAAGTAAAGATACTCTGGCAATATTTCATTCATTTTTCTCTCATTTCAGTTGAGGCTCAATGGAGGAGTAAAGGGAGAATGAAATAAACTATTAATACATTTTAAAAAATGACAAAGAGTAACTTTATAATAGAAACAGACTACACAGCAAGATCACAAAATTTTAAAGAACAACAAAGAATTCTGACCTTATGTTATGAGAGACCCTCAGGAAAGTTCTCAGATGGAGCTCCCTAACACTGCTCTATAATAAGGAAAATGGCCGTCTTCTTGCTATTTACCGACATGACAGGCAGAGAAGTGTCTGGTCTCTTCCTTATAAGGGCACTAATCCCACCAGACAGGCTGCTCCCGTATGACCTCATCTAACTACTTCACCAACAAATACCATAGTATCGGGGGGTTAGGATTTCAAAGTATGAATTTGGAGAGGTCATGAATATTCATTCTACAATGGAGCACTATCACTAATTTTAGCAAGCCCTAGAAGATATAAATAAATACATCTTAACGTACTGAAAATGTTTAAATAATCTCCAATGTGTCATCAATTTGTTCAAAATATAAATTACACAGGCAAATTTCAGGCACGTGCTCTAGATAAGCTGATTTCAGCTTCCCAAGTGTCATTTAGGAGCTTGCTCAATTTTTCAACCCAAAGACTTTATTTTATTCCAACTATCGCTTTAGAAACCCTGTCAGAAAAATAAGTGCCATCTACCTTGAGTTCCAAGCACTTGACAAGTTCAAAATTACAGACCCCTTTCTAATATCTGTGACTTTAATCTGTGATGTCAATGTGACTCATGTTTACAAAGTTTAAATTACCTTCCAGAAATCTGCTGGCTTAAATTACGAAATAATCTCTAAAAATATTAGTCCTAGTGTGCAAATATGGAACATAAATATCTTTAAAATGCAGTGGATAATACATCTTTGTGGTAAAGTTAAACATTTCCAAGACTACCATTATCATGAAATATTTTGCAATTTCACAAGTAGTTAATACTTTAGTACTGTTCTAAGTTAAATATGTTTAACCACTATAATTCATTGTCTACTGACAAATAAAAATCTTTAGGTAAATTATTACCAAACTAATTTTATGTCTCTCTTAAACCTTTATTCAGAAATATAGTATTTGTGCTAGGGAAGACATGATTTTTGAAGACTCTAAGTATATTAAGAAAAGACAGTTTACATTTAATGCAATGTTATTACTATTAACCCTAAAACAACAGAAATCACAGCACTGTTAGTTTAATGGGAGAGAGAAATTCAGTTTTATTTTAAAACCATAAAGTACCATGCAAATACAAAGAAACATTGTAAAATATCTTTAATTTCTCAAAGATTCCCTATTTCCCAAAGCTGTTCCCACGTCTGGAATATTAATAACATTATTGTCCCAATGGATTTGTCCAACTTTTATGTGATAATTCCAATCATGAGCAGGCAAATGAAATTTGCAACTTAAAATCTATCACCACTCCCAAACAAGCAACATTACAGCTTGTGAAGAAACAGGACAAATAAATCTCTTCTTTTGTTCTAACTCCTTACCCTTAAAACCTCAAAATTCTTAGACAAGAACTAACGTCACTTATCTAAGGAACTCATGAATAATGAGTATATGAAGTTGGAGACTGTAAGAAAACAATGTAAAATGTGTTCTCACTACCTACATATACTTTGCAAGGAGAAATGCAATCTTAATTAAATTTCAAACAAAATAAATCCTAAATTAGATGTGAATGGTCCAACTGTTGTTACTGTGGGTAAAACACTGTTTTGTTGAGTTGCAAACATGTTTCATGGTTGAACTTTCTATGCACCTGGTAAATAGCAAATCACAGCAGGGGAAGTAATTGTTTTGAAAATAAAAAGCAAATTTTAAAACAAGCTGCTCATATCTCTTAATAGAAAGTCGACATCCGGTTAGGATCTGAGCTTTAATTATAAGCTGGCTGAAATACAAGTGTATCCATGTATACCTCAGGATAACTCTACAGAGCCATACAAGTGCAATGTTAGCACCCAACGTGTTAGATGTTATAAATCGCACATCGTTAAGATAAGGGGTATAATAAAGCGGTATTGATTTGCAATAAGAGAACTCAAGGAATGTCATCGAGGTGAACACCGAGAGCTCAGTGTTTGGCCCTGTCTAGAGTCCGCAGGCTGGATTATATAAATGTTGCACGATTTTCACTCCAAGTCTCCAGTTCCAAATTTTGTTGCATTAAACATTGGAGATTGTTGTGGATAAACTGACCTATGATATTGCCATAAATGTACTAATTTTTCATGGGATTTATAGGTCCAATCCTCTCATTTGAAAAATGAGGTTCAAAGAGGTTGAATTGTGGTTGTCGGAACAGACTTTGGAGCATAGCAATCTTGGGTTCCAAAACACTAACTCTGGGGTTTTTCCAATTTAACATCTCTGAAACTCCCTTTCCTTATCGACAAAGTAGAAATGGTAATCACAAAGCTGCCTTTTTGTGGTTGTTGTGCATTTAACAGGGAGCTGTAAAGCCTTGTGTACAGTGAATAAGACACAGATATGAGGTGTTAATAATGTTATTAAGTGATTCCAAAGGTCCCTCAGCCACTGTGCCACAGAATAAAAACAGTCCTCATTGGAGCCTAAGTGTCCCCCTCCTAACTTCCAACCCTTCATTTACTTAAATCTGAAATAGTGCATCAGCTCAAGATGTTTGCCCATTTCCCCTCATCTATATTTTAGCTCCATGAATAGAGTGCTCAAGTTAATTTCTAAGGAACATCTGGAAAGAAATGTAAAGAAATTGCAGCAAACCCCAGACATGCAGTGCACGCTGCATCAATCTACATAATTTGAAATGACCCATATTTGTCTTTCATGCTTAGAGACCAGAGTCCATGGGCCTGAATTACCCAGCACAGGCCAATGGGGGGCAAGAGAATCCAGAGAGAGATACACCTTTCCAAGAAAACATGGTGGACCAGACCCGCCTGGACACTTGAAAGGTAACTTTAACAGAGCAACTAGCAAATCGCCCCTGCACCCGGAACAGAGACAATTCTATTCCAGCGTAGCTCCTCATAGCACTGCAGGAATGTTAAAGAACCGCACTAGCTTCCGGGTGCTTCGCAGCCTGTTCAAGGTTCTAGAATTTGGAGATGATCTGAGCCCAGGAGCCTCACATTACTTGCGTGAAATCACAAGCAGCTCAGACTCAAGCAGACATAAATACAGCTTCTAGAAACGCAGGAAGACCAGGCTGAACTGCAAGAGAGGCAGATCAGAAACTGGGCACCCTCTTGGAGGCTGCAGGTATGCTCTGGGCCCAATTCACACCTACAATAAAACTTCCAAGGTGCAAGGCGGCAAAAGGTGTGCAGCCTGCACCCTCTCTTCTAAACTCTGCCCCCTGGGTCCAGCACACTAGAGGGCCAAGTAGAGGTTCAGATTCGGCCAAGCAGAGGCAAGAGTTTTCACCAGCAGCCTTCCAACTTCACCCTAAATGTGGGGAAGTGTTTCACCTGGAGGAAGACTTCCCAGAACTCTGTAGTTTCTCACCCTGCCTTTCAAATCATGCTCATCTTAAAGAGGCTTATTAGTACCACTATTGCTGCTGTTATTAAAAAGAAGGGAAAAAAATGGAAAGAAAAAAAAGGAGGCGGCAGGAAGCTGGCCGGCTCATCCCAACAACTTCGCCAGGATTCCCGAGGAGGGAGCACGCCCCGCACACACCCAATAGGAGAGAGCCAGCAGGGCGTCCATCCCCGGTGGCCCAGCCCTCGACTCCAACGGTAGACAGGCTGGCCCTTTCGCCCCCGCGCTGCTTATTCTGCCCCTTGGTCCTCCGCAGCAAGTGCTGGCCAGAGACCCTCCAGTTCCACGTTCTCCACGCTGGCCGGGCAACCTCCCATCTCTTATTCTTGGTACCCAGCCAAAGAGGCGAAGGTGTAGACCCTTAGCGGGGGGTACGGCGGAGGTGGTCCAGGATCTGGAGAGTGCAAATGCCCATTGGGCGCCCCCCCACACACACACACACATACACACACCCGCGCGACCTGGCCCGAGCGCCTCGCCTCCCGCAGGGGCGCACCCGGAGCCCTGTGCCTGCGCCCCAGCCAACTCCGCCGCCCAGCCCCTATGCCACCTTTTGCACTCAACTTACCCTGGCCAGGCTGAGCTTTAGGCGTCCCCAGGAGCTTTTCCCTCCTTCCTCCCGCCGAGCTCTTCATCCTCCTGCTGCCGGCTGCCCGGCGCCCTGGCCCTGGCATCGGGGGGAGCAACAGCCGGGGCTGGCGGTCCCCGGGGCGCACGGCAGCCTGCGGGGAGCTTCGGCGGCGGTGGTGGCGGTGGTAGCAGCGGCAAGCCCGGCGAGGCGGCCGCACAGAATGGTGCCGGTTGCTCCGCGCGTGCTGTCCCTCGGGCGCGGGCTGGCGGTGGCCGTCTGCGCGCCTCTGCCTCCCTCCGCCGCGCTCGCGGCACTCCGCTCGCGTCCGGAGCCCCGCGCCAGCCCCAGGTGCACCGGGTTAAGAAGAGGTGCGAGCTGGCGTGGAGGGAGGGGCCCGGCCTGGGAGGGTGCCGGGAGAAAAGGGAGATGGATGCGAAATGAAGAAAAACACTAGAGGAGAGGCAAATAACTAGCTTTAATGGATTGAGTGGGTCGTTGAGTGTCACAGGGAGACACGGGGCGGGGGGGGGGATGCAACTAGAAACTACAGATACTGGAAATGAGCACTAAGGAGCGGCTGCTGCAGGCTCAGAAAAGGGGCTTACCTCTTGTGCTTAGTTCTGTATCTTCCTGATATGGGTGCATTACTTGACAACTCTCCCCCACTCTAATTTTTAAGAGTCAATCTCACAACCTCGGGCAGTACACTGAAAGAGATTGCAGGAGGATTCTGCGGATATGCGGGGAGCCCCACATCTGTGAACCCTGCAGGTTTCTCCCACACACCCCCTCCTCACTTTCTCTCTCTCTCTCTCTCTCTCTCTCTCTCTCTCTCTCTCTCTCTCACACACACACACACACACACACACATCTTTGGACCTACATGTGTGTTTCTCAAACTTTACTGTGCCCAGCAATCACCTTGGAATATTGTTAAAGTTCTGATTCTGAAAGGTTGTTCTGGATGAGATGCCAGAAATTCTGCATTTTCCATGGTTTAGTAGAGGCCAGAACCACATTTTGAATCGCAAACCGCAAAGAAGCAAACACAATAAACCTGCTTTCTGGTATCAACTGAGCCATTTGTAAGATAATCTGAAATAACGAATCGCCAAGTCACTGCTTCTCACAGGGTTGCAAGATGCTACAGAGACCCAGATAATTTGTAAGCACAGTACCAAGGGATAAAATGCCTGCTTGAGAAGGATTTTTGTTTTTGTTCTGGAAGAAGATCTGGTTTAAGAGTTAACAGATTGCAGCCAAGAAAATAGTTGCCTGTAGAGAGAGGTATCAAGATTGTAGGTGACAAAGGAATTCAAGGAAGAACGATAGATTATTATTTAAGGAAACTGACAACTGAAGAGGAGTGAAAGAAATTGGAGTTGAAAGGAAGATGGTAGAATCGAGGAAAGATTGTTCCTCCCCAGGCAAGTCCAAACATACTTTGGTGATGAGGCGAAGAGGCCAAAATCTTGGGAGAGAAGTTTCAGGTGACAGAAGGGGAGAATTGATTGAACAATATCTAAAGGAAAGCTAGAGCTGTGAACCAAGCATGTAAGCAATCAATCTCAGCAGAGGAAAGGGTCACCTGCCCCTTAGAAGCCAGAACAAAGAGTAGAATGAAGCTATATTCACATTTTAAACTGGAATGAAAGAAGAAGGAAGTGTGTGTATTATTTTGCCCAGGTACATCCAGGAAATGAGCCATGAAACCTTTGCCTGATGCCTTTTGATCAAGCAGAAGAAGCCTTATGAAGTTCAAAACATTACAAAATTATGGTCTATACACGCAATGGAATTTTACTTAGCCATAAAGAAGAACAAAATTATGCCACAGGCAGGAAAATGGATAGAACTCGAGAAGATTATGCTAAGTGAGATTAGCTAGTCTCAGAAAGTCCAGGGCCATATGTTTTCACTCATGGGTAGAAGCTAGAGAGAAATTGGGAAACAAAGAGGACTTCCAATAAATAAGGGGAGATACTAGCCTAATAGTGGAAGGGCAATTGGGGAGGGAAGTGGGAGATGAAAAGAGAGATCTGATGATGGAAGCAGTTCAACTAATCCTATGTTCATATATGAAGTTATCAAGGCCAATGTTAATATTATGTAGGGGGAGGATGAGGAAGAGAGATGGGACGAGGAGGGAAACACCCTAAGTGCAGGGGTATATGTTTCTCTCACTCTGAACCTCACTAAGATGTATAATTGCAATGCACCAATAAACTAAGATATTTGGAACAAGTTATAACAGGGATATCATAGTGACTCAACAAAAGGTAGGCAGATCACAAAGTCACATAGAAACCTGCCTCAGGCATCAAACTATGTACTTATTATAATGAAGACAATCACTTTTTATTACTCTCCCAACAATATTGAAGACAGAGGTAAATGAAGCAAACAGCGTGGTTTATTCAGGATCAAAGTAGAAATTATGGAACCATCAGGTGAGGAATTTCATGGAGCAGAATTTGAGAGTACATTTTCTGGAAACTTTCAGGTCTGGTGTTGGTTTGCCAGGCTGCTGTTTGCAGTTTGTAAGACCTTATATAATTTACATATGCTCTCTGAGCCTTTATTTTCTCATCTGTGAAACTAGTTAACTTTTAGTATCGGGTTTTTTGCCATTAAATGAGATGATATTGAATTTAAAAATGAGATGATATTGGCAGAGCAGCAGTTCTCAAACTCAAGCAGGCATCAGAATCACTCGGGGGAGTTGTCAGAAGATTCCTGCACCCACCACAGCAGTTGCCAATTCACTAGAATCTAGAATGAGACTAGATCTAAAATGGGGCTCCAAAATGTGTTTCTAGAAATACCTAGGTGATGCTGCCGCAGCTCTTTTGAAGGAAAACCATACTTTGAGAACCCTTGATGTAACAGACATTTAACAGCAAACATTAAACACAGCAGCTAGTGTTTAGAATTGATAGCTCATTTACGACAGTTGAATATAGGGTCCCAAGTTCAAAAGGGTATAAACGAAGTGTGAAGGTAAGTGATAAACGGGGATCTCTGGGAGAGGTTGAAAATTCAAAGGTCATAAAACTGAAGGTTATATTTAGTGTAAGGGAAGTTACAAGAAAAATTCAAGATCAGGAGGTTTTGGTTGGGGAGAAAGTTAAATCAAGATTCAAAATCTTAAGAGATCAACTTATGCTTCATCCAACATTTTCTAAAGGGTAGCTTATAATAAAATGCCAAGGCCTAACAAAAGTCAGCTCAGAGGAAGAAAAGAATGAGTCAAGGGAGACACATCAGACATGTCCAAAGAAGGATCATTGCCATTGCTGTGGGTTAACACAGAGCTTCGAACCGTGGAGAAGCGGGTGTCAGGTGATGTCATGTAGCCGCCGTGGCCTACAGTGAAGTTTATGATCTGAGTCTCTTGGGTTTGGTGGGAGACGGTGGAGAATACCCTACTCTCAAACTTGGAGGGAAATCTCTCCACACAGCATTGGGTAAATTGGAACTCATGACTTTTTTTTTTTTTTTTTTTTTTTTTTTTATGTGGGAGCCTTCAATTTACAAATCAAGGCTGACATTACAACATAGTTAATGAGAAACACATCTGGGAACAGTTTAGGAAAAATGCTCTAAACATTTAGCCGCCTAGTGATTCAACTTTACTCCCTCAAGGCCTCCGTGTACTGAGCACCTGTATTTTGTTAAGCCTCCGCAAGATCCCCTGTCTGAAGGCTTCCAGAGATTAAGTAACTTCTCTGAGGTCACAGCTGATCAGCTCCCATCTCTCTGATTATAAAGCATATATAATTTCCACTCTGAAACACTGTCTCTAAATAATTAAGATATAGTTAATAAATGTGGTGCACCCATACTCAGTTTTTCGTAGAGTGAGTTGCTTAGGAAGCAGATTCGGGGCAAATGGAAATTAGTGTGCAGGAAGATTATTGGAGAGAGCTTTTGAGGTCAATACATAGGACATAGGGTTGGGTAAAAGGGGGAATTAAAAACACATGCAACCTCAACAGAGGTCTCAGCCAACCCTGGGGGAGCTCTGGGCTGAATCAGTCCTTCAGAGTTCTCCTGAACTGTTGGCAGAACTGGGTCTCTATATTATTATACTGGTAAGCCATTCCTAACCATCAGATCTGGGTTCATGGAGAAGTCTGTAGAACTAACCATGCTTAGTGTTGGAATATCTTATCACTGCTTCATGGTAATCCACAAATGGTTATCTGGCATGCAGAAATTATTTTAATAAACATTATTTGGAAAACACTGCAATGGGCACTTTGGAGAACATAAATGCATTAAAAATTGCATCTTTGATGTCTTGTAACAAACTGGAAGTAAATTAAATATACAGAAATAAATATTTTATAAAAATAGGGGCAACAGTAGTATCTACTTCACAGGGTGGATATGAAGATTAAAAAGTCTACCATAATCTGGGCATGGTGGTACACACCTATAATCCCTGGATTTGGGAGGCTGAGAAAAGAGGATTGCAGGTTCTCAGCCAGCCTCAGCAACTTAGTGAGATCCTATTTCTAAATTAAAAATAGAATGGGGCTGGAGGTGTAGCTCAGAGGTAAAATGCCCTTGGATTCAATTCCCAGTACAACACACACACACGCGCACACACACACACACACACACACACACACACACGAAAAAGTCTACTGTAAAGTCATTGCAATTGAAGTATTTTAGTTGTATCCTGAAGTACACTGGACTTTGAAAGGTAAAGGCAAGAATAAGAGAACATTTAAAAACCAACAAACAGAATAAAAAAAAAACCATGTAGGATCTAGATGCTTATATTTCTTTTTAATATTTTTTTTATTTTTTATTTGTTTTGGACCAGCAATTGAACTAATTGTCAGGGATGTAAGTGCAAGGTTGGGGATACTTCTGGTTGATTTAGCATTGCTTCACTTAGAAGAAAATGAAGACTGAACATTTTGAGCAAGTTAGAAGTATGAACAAGATAATGTTTTATGAAAATTAGCCAAGTGTGGTGGTACATGCCTGTAATCACAGTACTTAGGAGGCTGAGACAAGAGGATGACAGGTTCAAGGCCAACCTCAGCAACCTTATGAGATCCTGTTAAAAAAAATAAAGGGATGGGGTGTAAGCTCAGAGGTAAAACACCCCTGGGTTCAATCCCCAGTAACACACACATACACACATGAAGAACTGAAATGGGAAGAAATTGGAAGCCCAAAACTTGCTTTTTGTTATTTATAACTCTAACTTTTCTTTTTGAAAAACAGTCTTCTCTTTAAGTAGGGATTCTCAAAGGTCACCAGCAGCATTAGTATCACCTGGGGACTTTAGAAACACAGATTCTGGGGGCTGTCCCTGATCTCCTGCAGCACAAATTCTGGGTGTGGGTCTCAGCAGTCTTTGTTTTCATAAATGCTCAGGATGATTCTGATACATGCCCAAGTTTGAGAGTTGCTGTTGCAGTGTTTTGATAACACATTTTTCTCCTGGAGCAAATGTCTTTCTGGAAATCCTGAAGCAGCCTGCCTCTCTCTGGCTCTCTAGGGAATGTGACTGTTGTCTACTCCCATCTTCCCAGACTGTCTCGGAGCGTACCACTCAGCACTAAACTGTGCTATGCTCATCTATGGACCAGATGCTTTTGAACAATTTTTTCAGAGGGAATCTTTAATACAAAGTTACTTCCATTTGTTCTAGATGTGGGCTACCACAGCACCAGCGTGTCTATTCTACTAGAATTAAGATACCAGGAAGAATCCTCAGAAAGAGCTTCACAGGGTGTTAGAAAGTGAACACTGACTTGGATGTTTTTTCTACTACAAAAAAAAACAAAAACAAAAACAACAAAACTAAAAGATCATTTCCCATTGTTACCTAAACTCTGGAAAGACTAATAAAAAATATCCATAAAATTATAGCAAAAACCAGTTCAAAATAATTAGAGCTTGGATATTGAGAAAGGGACTACAGCTAACAGTCAATAGAAAATGGTTTTGAGTACATGCTAAATAAGAAAGATCAATGTAATGGCCCAATAGAAAACATATTTATTCTCTCTGGGGATACTGTATCCTTTTTGATCAATGAATAAGAAGTTGAAAGGAAGAGAATGAACTGGCAAGTTGGGGGAGGGCAGGGCAGGGGAAGATGAAAAGACAGCTGGACCTCAGCCCCAGAGTTTCTCAGAAGATAGTTCTGGGTAGAGGCCAAGAATTTGCATTTTTAACAAATTCCCAGTCGCTTCTGCTAGTGGCACAGAGATCAAGTCTAGGAGTCAAGAAGGACTTTAGATAAAAGAGGAGAAACCCAGGTGGAGCAATGGACAGAGTATGCGGAGGGTGGTGGGAGAGGGAGCGAGAACTAATGAAGGAAACACTTCCATTGATGTCATGTACATACATGAAATTATTAATGTCAATCTCAATTTCATGTATAGGGAAGGGGAGGGAGTGGAGAAGAAGCCGGGGGAAGCTCACCAAGTGCTGCATGCGTATAAGTTCCTATCACTCCCAACTTCATTATGATGTGAGACTACAATGCACCAACAAAGCTATAGTTTTAAAAATTGTTAAGTTTTCTACAAGAAAAAAAAAATTGGAGAAATAGTGGCCTAGCAATCCCTCCATTGTCATCAGCCTTAACTGATACATTATAGTCACTCCATAACCTCTTCTTGGCCAGATAAAGGTCTATGAAACCTAGCTTCGACTACATTCGACACTTTTCTTAATAGCCCCTGTTGGTAGTGACAACCATCACCTCTAAAATCCTCTTAACACATCGTCCCCTCCACTCAGTCCACATTTGTCACTCCTCGTTGTACTTTCACAGGCTTCCCAGAAGCACCCTTGAGTTGAGAATTTGTTTGCAAGAGGTTTATTAAAGGAATCCTCAAGAAGAAATCAATAAGAGTAGGACAAGTAGAAAAAAAGAGAAGGAAGAAAGCCAGGCAAGAGTGTGGGTGACATTTCACAAAGGGTTGCTCCCGCTAATCGTGTAGAGGAACTCTGGACAAGGAGGCTCGGCTCTTTCTACTCCTGCCTTCATCATTCGTCATTGATTAACGATTCCAAGGAGGGTATAGATGGTCAGAAATTCCCAGCTCTCTGCAGAGCTGGGCAAAGTGACTCTCATTGCCCAAGAATCGTTGTTTGAAAATGAACTACAGATGTTTTCTGTGGAAAGTAAAAACACTAAGACAGTGTTTTAAAAAATAATGGATCTGAGAGAATGTCAAACATTGGTGGAACAGTAATATACGTTAACGTGTAGTCATGATGACTTTTCAAGTGGGTGTATCTTAGCTTTCTAAATAGACTTTAAATTCCTGGAGGATCAAGGAAATATTGTGATTTTCTTGAGGTTGATCCATGTGAAATCTCCATTACTTTTGAGAAATACTTTCAATTACATATTGCTCAACTCATTGCCTAGGCCCAATTCTTATTGGGTGTCCTTTGTCCCTGAAAGCTCTTAGCAGGCCAAGAACCATCTTCAGTGTGCCTGCAATTACTGTTCATATGAGTCGAGTTATATGTTTACTATGACTCAGCCAATTTTATTTCACTTATTATTGTTGTTAATGTATTTTAGTTAAAAGTTTCATAATGAAATATGAGTGTGAAAAAGATACGTTGCATCTATGAAAATTAAGTCTAATTCCTTTCAAATTTTAAAAATATAAGTTGCTTAAAAATAAACAAACAAAGACCTGCTTTTGAATTAGGTGCCAATGAGACAGCTGTAAAAGACTGGAAAAATCATAGCAATCTGGAAAGATTGTTCACAAAGGATGTCTTAATAAATGTCCTTAATGTCTTATTGCAGATTAAAGAAACCCAAGCTACAAATTGTGGTATTTTAATTAAAATGTTTTTGGCTGGAAGTAACAGAAATTCTACTTCAATTACTTATCAGGAATAATGGAACTATATCATTCCTGTTAGCCAGAAGTCCTGAAATAGAAAAGCCCCAGGGTTGTTAAGTGCAACAGCTTAATCAAGCCATCCCCTGTCATTTCCACATTTCTCCCTAACCATTTAGAGTTTATTGCTTAGCATCCTTCATGGAATCAAAGTAAGTGTGTATCATAATTAACGAACCTAATCTTGATAAATCAATTGCCAAAGGCAAAAAAAAAAAAAGACTCTTGCACCCCAACTCCTGCCTGCGTATTGCTTTTTAAGAATTTATTTCAAAGGAGCTCCCCAAGTTTCTTACATGTCTTGTTGGTCATAATAGGTCAAATGCCTAACAGCCTTAACTGGCAAGGTAAAGAATCACCCAGTTCACTTGGGATGGGAAAGACACAAGGGAGGAAACAACCCTTGGGAGCATGGGCAAGGGGAGTAGCTGCTGGGCAGACGATCGGTACAGTGCCCCAGGTAGATTATGCAATATGAGTTATGCAAGATAAAGGATAATAAGCTCACATACTGAAAGCAAGATCTTTGTCTTCCATTTAAAATGACTGAATGAATACACATTCATATAAATTAAACTGAAAATAAAATGAGTTATATATTCTAGGCTATCACTAACTTTTGCTAACTTACTGATCCTTATCATATCAGCTAAGAAATTTCCTAATATACTCAACTTAATCCACTGTCTTTTTAAAAGTAGGCAGCAGAGGGTCTCACATACAGTGTGAGGTCAACCAGCATTAATAACAGTGATGGTAATACATAATTCGTATAATAGGGACTCAGCCAGTGCTTACTGTTCTAGTGTGGATGGGGTCAAGAATAGAAGATGACCAGAAGAACGGTTGTATGGGACTGTTAAGTGGTTTGCCCCTACCTGGGAAATCATGTCTCATGCCAAGCAAATGTCTCTTCTACTTCATATATTAAAAGTGGCATCAGCCAGTCTCAGATTGTCAAAGGTCATATGTTTTTCTCTTAAGTGGAAGCTAGAGAGAAAATAGGAAAAAAAAGAGACTTCATATAAACAAGGAGACAGAATAGTAGATTAGTAGGGGGTTGGCAGAGGGTTGTGGAAAGGCGAAAAGGAGACCTGATGAGGAAAACAGTTTAAATTAGGCTATCTCCATCTATGAAATAGTTTGAATCTCACTATGGTGTGGAATTACAATGTAGCAATAAAAGTATAGAAACACAAAAAAGACTTTTCACTATTGGAATGATTATTTCTATTAATATTGGAAATGTATTGGTGGCAGAAAAAATGCTGTATTTTCATAAAGCATCTACTTCCCTTCCTAGGGATGTGGAAAAACTTCCTTTCCCAGACTCCTACCACCGATAAGAAGCCTTATGATGAGTTCTGGCCAATGAAATGTTGACTGAAAACAATAGCCCCCAATCGGCTCCAAAATCTTCAAGGGTTTTTGTGCAAACACTTATTCATTCTTTCTTTTCCTCCCCCACCCCCATCATTTGTAGATTTGAAGTAGAACAATGGAGAAGTCTAAGGTCCTCCCCCACCCCATGCCAAATATCCTGCTAGAATGAGCCTTCTTATTGTTAAGTTCATGAGACTGTGTAGCTATTACAGCAGTTAGCACCAACACATGGAGAAAATAATAAAATAGCAGTAGCTGCAGCCAGAATTGTGAAGCAAGGGATACTGGCTTTTTAGCACATCTCTCTCTACTTTACTTCCTTGGAAATTTGCCCTGTACCAACTTCTAATGTCTTTCTTTGTGTACTTCACTCCAAACACTTAAAAACATTTATGATGCTCTGCCGAAAAAAGAATCCATCTACTTGCAACATGGTAAATTGTAAAGAACTTAATTTGGTTGTACACTTCCATCTTCATTTGCATTTTAAAAAGGCCTACAGAAAGACCACAATGTTACACCTAAAGAACGAATCATTAATGATTGAATTTCAATCATCAGAAAGAGAAAAAAAATATTACCATGCAAATTACACCATATAGGCAATAGCCTACTTCAATTAGAATCCCACCCTGAACAGAAATTAAGTTTGCAATTTGATTTTTTTCCTAAAATAACATATCAAAGAAAGGCAATTGTTCTATTTAAATCTCTTTCCTGCACGGTTCTCAATACATATTTATTTATAGCACACTAATTTTTTTTAAACTAGAAAGTTTTTATTGTATTTATTGCTAGAGCTCATGAATTTTAAAATGCCTAAAACAGAGAAAGATAATTAAGGAAAAATTTGCCTAAAATATAATTGTGCAAATGAACAATATTCACTAACTGTGTAATGAACTTGGATTGCTTTACTTGTATTCAGAAACATTTATATAAATATTAGTTTTCTCTATTTTAGACTGCAAGCAGCTCCAGGGCAAGAATTGTAATTTTTGTCTTATTTTGTACATGTTGTATCAGACTGTAGATAAATATTAGGACTAATTTTTACTGTTTGAAATAGATAGTAGATTTTACATATGTGGTGTGGTATAAATTTGTATGTTGAAATAAGGATGTATAATAACAAGGAAACAACAACAAAACCATAGTTCATCTTTGTCCTAAAATCCAAAAGCTGTCTTGTGAGTCTCCATTCTTGCTGATAGATTGTGAGGAAAGATGGGCAGAAGACAAAAGGCTGGAACAATGGAATGCAAAATCAAAGTTAATTGAGTCTCTTCTTCTAGATTCCATCTAGGTAACATCTTTTGAGTCAATGTACAGCCTACTAAAAATTCAATTTTCTTTAAGATTGTTTCCTCTGTCACAATATCACAATGCTCTATAATCCTCCCTAAAAGGCATCCAAATCCAGGAAAAAGCTTTGATAGTTTCATGGTGCTGTAGGGGAAGTATAGCTAGTAGGTGTTGACCCCCTTTGTCCTGAAGCTGATGCATGGATGTAGTCCCACGCCATGGAGCCTAGCCAGACCTTCAGTCTCCACCTCTCACCTAATTTGGCCATCTTTGTCCAAATGTACACAAATGGTATCCCGTGGTCTTGAGAATCTCTCATCATTTGAAAATTTTCATTTAAGAACAGGTTCTTAGAAATAATTTTCGAACAGCCAGCTATTTTTCAAGCTTGTTGAAACGTAATCTTTGACCACGAACTATTAATAAAACAATAAAGCTAATTTTGTCTTTGTATTGTCCTGAAAAGGGAGGACATGAAAGTGGCAGATATGAATTGCAAGCATTTGTCTGATGTGTTGTGTGTTGAATTAAGAGTTAAAATTCCTAGACCCAATTTTGTTATTTGTTAGATCCAATTCTGTTGTTAGATCCAATTTTTATTATTTGTTCTTATTTAGCTTTCTTTAGATTCATTATTTAACAATTGGACCTTGATTTTGCTACAAAATAATTGTGACAATATTTCCTTATCTACTTCACATTATCTTGAGCATTGGAAACGCCAACATTTGGAAATGGTAATGATAATCTCTGATACAAATAGAAAGTGGCCTCTCTCATATCTTTGTGCACCAACTACTACCTGGACTATAAACTCTTTGGAAGGAGTAGCAATATCTTAATTTTCTTTGAATCCTCATAATGGCCTACGCATAATAAAATTTTACTAAATATCCCATATACTGATAATCAATTATGGTAACTGGCATGGAAGTGTAGATGGTCTGATAAGAGAGTTCTCTAGTGTGCAGAAGAGTTTTAGAAATCATTTTCTGAATATTGATGAGGCACCTTCAGAGAATAATTCACAATCAAAGTTAATTTTGTTTGTATTAATGAAAGAGGGTCATAGACTGCAAAGAAAAGAAAATCAGGTTTAACAGTGGTTTAAAATAGGAGAACAGGAGTTTCCAATGTGTCCTCAAACACCCCACCCCCACACATTAGCATCATCTGAAAAATAGATATGCAAATTCTCAATCTCCTTTCCAGACTTACAGAACCAGGAAAACCCTAGAGTGGAGGCCTAGCAATCTATGTTTTTAAAAGCCCTACATGTGATTCTGATGGATGTTAAAATTTGAGAATCACTGGTTTCAATAATATAAATAGTTATTATCTACAAAAAGTCAGTTATTATCTAATCTACAAAATGATGGAGATAATTGACTGTCACACTAGTTTCACTACTGAACATAGTCAATGGGTTCTAGGCTATTATCGCACTCCTATGGCCTTACCTCGTTGACTGCTTTGCCCTAAAACCCATTATCTCAAGCCTGCAATATGGCACTGCATCCCCCATGATCACAGTTTCAATGAAGACAGGGAGAAAATAATAAATAAAAGGAGAAGAGTCAAAGTCATTTGGGACTATTATTTTACTAAGAAACTAAGTGCTTTCCCAAGAAATCTCCAGTCTGAGTTCTTCATACACATCATTGGTCAGAACTGAGTTGCGTGGTTACTCTTAGATACCATATGAATGGCTAGACTATTCAAATCTTATTTTGGAAGCAGATAAGAAGGAAAGGGAGCTGAGAATGGGCATTTGATTGACCAATCAACAACATTCTTAAATTAAATGAGGATTCTAACATAATCCTAACAATTTGGAAGATTTATCCTGGAAATGAGAAAACATAGAAAATAAGGTATCATTCTATAAATGCTGCATTTGAAAGGCTACCATGTGGAAGAAAGCTCAGATGTTAGATGAAGCTCCACAGAGGCAGAAACAATAGGTGAAAGTTAAAGATTAGAGCTGCTAGTTCACCAAAAAAGAATTTTCTTATGATTAAAGCTATTCACTTTCCCTCGTTGTTAAACTTTTTAAAAAAATGTTGTGGCTATTTGTATTTCTTTTTTTGAGAAGTACCTATTCAGTTCAGTTGCTCCTTTTTTTTATTTTTTGGTGTTAATTTTTTTTTTTATATAGTTCTGACTAGCAATCAAGAAAATGCAAATCAAAACATGGATGGACAAATGGACAAAGAAAATGTGACATATAACCATAATGGTACTTTTACTCAGCCATAAAGAACAAAATTGTGTCATTTGCAGGAAAATGGATGACACTAGAGAATATTATGCTAAGTGAGATCTCAGAAAACCAAGGGCCATGTATTTTCTTTCATATGCAGAAGCTAGAGAAAAGTAGAAGCAAAAGGAACTTCAGATAAATGAAGAGACCCTTCAAATAGTGGAAGAGGATGGGAAAAGGAGAAGGGGAGGGTTAAAAGGAGGACTGAAGAAAGAAACAATTTGAATAGTGTTATGTCTATTTGTTAATGTTCTTAAGGCATCATCACCAATCTCACTAACATGTACAGGGAGGAAGAAAGAAGGGATGTGGAGAGAAATATACCAAGTGATTGGTGCATGCATGAATGTGTCAATTTGAATCTCACTATGATATATAATTACAATGAGCCAATAAAAGTAAACAAAAAATCTGTTTAAGAGAAAATAAGATGCTATGGAGTAGTAAACATCCTGTCACTCTAAACAATTTCTTGAAAATAGAGTGTAGAGAATACCTGTGATGTGTCCCTTCTAAGACTAAGATTGTAATGGTTTAATTGACTTAAAGTGAAGCATGTTAGGGATAATAGTTACTAATACTTCTTGCATGTTTACTTCATACTTGTTGCTGTGGTAGGTACTTCACCTGCATTATCTCATTTTCCACTACAACAACCCTATAAGATAAGCACTACCATTATTTCCATCTGAAAAAACCTGAGACATAGAACAGTAATATGCTTTGCTCAAAGAGCCAAGTTGCAAACCCAGGCAATATGGCTGCAGAAGTCAAACTCTTCCATCTTGCATCCATTTCTTGGATTTAAAGCAACTCACGCTTGTAATCCCAGCATTTGGGAGGCTGAGACCGGAGGATCCAGGTTCATGGCCAGCCTCAGCTACCTAGTGAGGCACTCTGCAACTTAGTGAGACCTGGTTTCAAAATAAAGAATAAAAAATAGGGCTGGGGGGTATAGCTCAAAGGTAGAAAGCCCCTGAGTTAAATCCCCAGTACCACACACACACACACACAAAAAGAAACCTTAAGAAATAAAATGCAAATATCTTATTTAGATAAAAGTGCAGTTGTATATCTCATTCCCAGTTACTCATCATAATCAAGTTGAGTCTTCTAATACTCCTTTGAACAGAGTTAATTTAATGTCTTCATTTTCACAGCTACTGCTTAGACAATCACTTTTCTAAAATCCAATTCAAGCAACTAGAGGACCATGTCCTGGTGGGATAGCTTGACGTCTTTTTTTGGGAAAATTGTCCTATGGAGATTGTGGTTCACTGTTTCTGTCCATTTACTTTTGAATTCAAATTCCTGATTGCTGTAAAAATTTTCAGAGAAGAAAGCATCTTTATTTCCAACTCCTGAACTAAACCTGAGAATCATTTTGGCAACCTGTCTAGACTTATCATCAGTTTCAAAATGTTCACAGTTGCTAACACAAGGTGGATATAAACTGAATATTGTTGAATAAGTGGAGTTAATGGGTCTTAATCTCAATGCCTCTTTGAAATAGCATACAGTTTCATTCATATAAATGTTCTAACCACTATTCTGTGGCTGTAGACTAGCCTACACACATGCTTAATTAAAAACAAATGAAATTAAACAAAACTCTTGCTTTTCATATAGTAGGGCTAATTTGTATATTAGCAATAGAAAATATTTTCATGTAAGTAAAACAGACTACAATGTGAGAATGCATACCACCCGAAAACTGACCTTAATCTGAAAGCTAGATGGAAACTTTCAGAATCACACTCACAAATACTAAAGGAACTTCATATCCAGAAACTAAGGAGGGGACTCCCTCCTTACTTTTGCCAATTTCCAAATAGATGGCTCATATTAAACTGAGGGCAATGGAGAACAAAATTGTTACGAACAGAAGACTGTCAGTCCCCAAGAGTAGGAGGTAAACAAAATGCCTTATGAGAGGAAGCAGTCTAATAGCATCCTGATCCAAATTGTTTATTATTGCTTATTGTCATACAATGTACAAAACAGAATATTTATCATTCTATGTTTGCCTATAAAATTCAATGACATACATTAATTTACACTCTCGTGTGGTTATCACAACAATCTATACCCCAGCTTTTTTCATAAATTCAACCACATGTAGTGCTAACCATACCCCTCCTCTAACACTGATGGCATTGGCATCGATGTTAGGATGTGTTTTACTATTGAATTAGAATGTTTCTGAACATAAAGCTGCTGAAAGGAAAAATGTATTTTAGCCAAAAGAAGTGTACTCTAATGACTTGCAGACAGAATGGTAGATGTCAAATTCATCTCCCTGGAATAGGTACACTAAAAGTTATAACTAGCACTATTTAGCAATAAATAGCAATGTGAATTCATGAAAATGTGGTTGTTGGATCATTCTGCTTTTTGGCATCAGATAGAAACAGAAAGTGAACTAGCTCTGTAAGTAATTTCTTCGAGACTTCCATAAAATGCACTTTTAAAAATAAATTTGCTGGCTGATCATGGGATTAATAGTCCATGCCTAAATGCCAACCAAAATCATATACCCTAGACTCTTCTGCAAGTATCATTTGCTCTCTATTTTTTCTGTATACAATACCAAGGTGGAAGAGGAAGCACTTCAAGGACACACAAAGTTCTAGTCCACCACTGAGGGTGACAGCTGAGAAATTATGGCAGACCTATCACTTTGATGCACAGCCAACAGAAATAAGGTATTTCAGATAGAATCAAAACCCAATGCTATCAGTTGTGCAAAAAAAGACAAGATGTGACTAGGGACTTCAGGCACACAACAACTATTTATGTGCATAAAGGTTGAAAATTCTTTTTTTTTTTTTTTAATTTTTTTATTGTAGTAATTCGTGCAATATAGCATACATCTTTGTTGAGTACGGATTGTTAACAACATATTTGCACACAGTTGTCATTTGACCCTTTCCCCAATTCCCACCCCAATCCCCTCCCCTTCCCTCCCCCTCAGGTTCACTTTGGTGAGTGACCTTGATATGATTGTGTAATTACAT